>JAOXYA010105998.1:0-10752 GCA_028565675.1 Sorex palustris | reverse complement strand
TTTTCCGCTTTTTTGGGTCACACCTGGCGATGCACAGGGGTTTACTCCTGGCTCTGCACTCAGGAATTACTCCTGGCGGTGCTCAGGGGACCATATGGGATGTCGGGGATCGAACCCAGGTCAGGTCAGCCCAGGTCAGGTCAGCCGCGTGAAAGGCAAATGCTCTACCCACTGTACTATCACACCAGCCCCCAGGAGTCCTTCTCCTTCTGATGATTACTGGTTCTAAGCAAAAATACTGGACGTGGAGGACAGTCGGGGCTCTCAGCTCATGGGCCACACCCGCCGCCCCCGCTTTTCTCTCTTATTTCGTCTCTTAATCCCAGCCCTGTTTCAGGCCCTTTCACCGCGGGGCTGGTCCGCATCAGAAATCCTCAGCAACATGCAGGACGTGACTCTGGTGTTGATGTACAGCTCCCAGTCCTGCTCAGCAGCCTGCACTTCACAGCAGCTGCGGTCAATCCAGCTGAGCACAAAAGCAGTCTCAGAAACTCTACCACAGGAGAGCATGTCCTAAAACAAACCCAATGGAGGAAAAACAAAGCAGTTACAACTCGTCTTGCAAGGGGCTGGAGAAATAGGAGACTGAGCAGGGTGCTTGCCTCATATGTGGTTGACCCAGGGTAGATGCCTGGCACCCCAGATGGACCCCAGAGCCTGCTAGGAGTCAGCACTGAGCACTGGGTGTGACTAGCACCCCCCAAAAAAAATTTTCTGGTCATGGTCGTCACCAAAATAAATAATGTGGTTGCTTGAGAGGCAGGAATGCCAGGGGCAGAAGAGTAGGGCATTGTTGTTTTTCTTCATAAACCTTTTGAAACAATCTGATTCTCCTTAAAACTCATGTGCCCAGGCCAGAGAGGTAATGGGGGGGTCGATGAGGTGTGTCCGGGACATCCCTTATGGTCCCCCAGCACCTCTGAGATTTCTGAGTGTGGAGCCAGGCACACTACTCCTGAGCACTGTAGGATGTGGCACAAAAACCCAAATCAAAAATAAGAGAATATGTGCTTTTGGGGCAATAGTACAACACCCCCCGACCCCAATAGTGGGGAGGGAATTTGCATGGGGTCAACCCTGAACCCACCAGGGCCAGGAGGGTAAAGCCTGAGCACTGCCAGGTGCCTTCAAAACTGGAAAACAAAGCAAACAAACAAAACAAACTGTGTGCCTTTGTACCTGGCCTCCCTGGGTTTGATCCTTAACACCCCACGCTGCCCAAACCTTTCGTCTAAAATCCAAAACCCTCCAAGGAAACAAAAAAGAGAGAAAACCAACACCAAAACCACACACACACACACACACACACACACACACACCGTATGTTGCTTGCAAACTGTTTCAAAAAACACTTATGATGTTTTTTTTACATGATCAGTAATTACAATGCAACGTAAGGAACGTGGGGCAGCTTTAAATGCGCTAAGAACCGGTAGGTGATCCACGTAGTTCTTTCCTTAAAGGAACAGCAGCCGGAAAACGGACCGATGAGCCCAGCGCCAGGGAACCCGCTACCTGGCGGGAGACGCAGCAGCGCACCCACCTGCGCGCGCAGCTCGCGGGATCCCGGGGGCGGGGCGACGCCGTGCGCGTGCGCAGAGCCGCGAGGCCACGCCCTTCCCGGAAGTGCCTGAGGTCCCGCGTGTCCTCTGTGCCGGCAGGCTGGAGGCGCAGCATCCCGGATCTCCGTGCCGCCGCCTCCGGTCTCCGCTAGCAGTTTGCTGCGAGCCGACCCTTTCCTGCCCCGCCGGGACTGGCGTGGTGGACGAGACCAGTGGAGGTTGCAGAGCCGCACTGGGACCCCTAACAGAGGCGTGCGCCTTGCAATGCTCTGGGAGTCAGATGTTGGGGTCCCAAGTTGCAAGCCTGCTTGCAAGGTGCCTGGTTCGCTCAGCTTTCCGTTAGGATGTTCTCGCAAGCCTTTTTCTCACTTAGGGCCTTTCCTGCTGTGCCTGCCCTGCAAGCGCGCCCCTCTCACCAGATGACCGAGCTTGGGAATGAATAGCACCCAACCAAAATGTGTGTGTGCACTGCTTGCACCGAGGGATGGAACTCAAGGGAGAGCGCTCAGAGACCCTGAGACCCAGGGTGAGACCTTCTGCACCGCGTGTCGCCCGCCCAGCTTCCCCCGCAGTGTGAGCTCAAGTGCGCGGCGAGGAGTGCGCTCCTCCACCACCCCGCGCCCCTGCAAAAAAAGAGAAAAAGAAGCTTACTCCTTAGTCCACCCCTTCCTGTCTGGAGATGGGCTGGGGGAGCCCTAGGCAAACAAAGCAGGTGCTCTGGCCCTTTGCACCATCTCCAGACCCCAGATGGTTTTTTTACACTACCCCCAAACCCCCAACACACACACACCTATTGGCATGGAATTTACGCTCTTCTTCAATTTTTTTTATGGCAACCGCCATGGTTCTTTCAATATGCCTATTTATTTAAAATCGTGGTACTAGATTAACTCCACTGATTTAACCTCCGTCTTTGATAATTTTGCTCATTATTTTGGTTCTCTGATTTCCTTTTTTCAAACTTTGGGGCTTTTTTCGAGGGGAGGGTGTCACATCCAACGGTGCACAATGGTGCATAGGTGCACTCCAGGCTGGCTGATCACTCCTGGTGGGGCTTGGGGATGGGGGACCATATGGGATGTCGGGACTCACACTCGGATCAGAAGTGTGTAAAGCAAGCTCTCTACCCACTGTGCTACTGTTCCAGACCTGTTTTATTTTTTCGATCAAATCGAATTGCTATTCGATTAGTGATTCTGATTTATAAGCTTTACTCACTCATATTCTAGCATTTGTGCTTTCTCTTCGTCCCTGAATGTCTTTATTAATCTACTATCTTGGGCCTATTTCAGAAGATCCACCCAGGATGGAATTTTTAAGAACATTTAAAAATGTTTTGTTTTGGGGGGGGACACCCTGCCAAGGGGCTGGAGCTGTATACATTGAACCTGGGGGGGGGGGGCGGGGAGGAAGGGTCATTTGGTGCCAGGATTGAACCTTGCACTCTACTGCTTGTCTTATATCTGCACCCCAATGGCTTTGTAATCTTCCTAAGATTTAGATTAAAGTTTTGAAATATAAAGGATTATGCACTGGAAACTGGGATGGGGGGGGCACAGGGCCAGGTGACCAATGAATGCTCAGGGCCAGCCAGCAACGAATGCCCAGGGCTGAGGGTCAGTGGGATGCAAGGCAGGCTCAGTCACCCCGGTACTCTCTCTCTGGTTCCTTTTGGAAACTTATACTCAGTGATTCCTTTGGTATAATTTTGTGGGTGCCCATTAATCACCAGTTCACCATATTAGGAATTACAGGGGTTAGCCCCAGATTTCTACGTGCCACCCACCGCAGAGTTCCATTGCCATCCCCAAAGAGCTCTCTGTCCACCCCGCAGCCCTGCCTCCACTTTCCCTGCTCCATCTTTTTCACTCGAGTCACAGCCCATCGAGTGTCTGTTCGGAAGCGTTCCTGCTGCTGGTCATCTGGTTGTTTAGTATTTGTTGTTGTTTTCGGCCACTCTTGGTGGCACAGAGGGCTTACTCCTGGCTCTGCACTCAGGGAATCACTCCCGAGGGTGCTCAGGGCCATACGGAATGCCAGGGATTAAACCTGGGTTGCCCCGGTGCAAAGTAAGCGCCTTCACCCCTGTGCTTCTCCCCAGCCCCTCTTGTTGGCTCTTTATTTGCCTTTTGCCTGTCGTGAATAACGCTGCTGTGAACTTTGGGGGCGATTCTCCTTTTCCCGGTCAGCAATTTCATGGCACTGAGACAGATGCTGAGGGGTGGGCGTTTCAAGTCTCTCCCTCCCTCTACAGCCCGTGCTACTCTGCAGGGCTCCCAGATTTTTCCTTCCTGTCTGGGCCCCTCCCTGCACAGGTCCACTCGCTGGAATCTCTCTCCACTTTCTCAGTGCTCCACCTTCCCTCCCGGGACTGTGGCTGAGATCACAGAGGCAGAAGGAACTTCAGCAGGCGTCATTCCAACGCACCCAGGGACCAAAGTGGGCGCCGAGCCTGGTGGCCTGTGTGCTGCTGCTTGCATCCAGCTCAGGTCACCCAGGGGATCAGGGCTTTTGCAGAGACCTGCAGAGCCCACCGGCATTTCGGGGACGCCCCTGAGACTAGCCGGGCAGCTCCCTGCAGCCATGGGGTTATACTGGCTGCTGGTGGGGGTGGGGTGGGGGTTTGGGGGACAGCCAGGAGCCAAACTGGCTTTCTCAGCTCCCAGACCCTCATGCCTGCGGCGGCTCCGGGATCCGAGCACTGCTGTGAGAAACTCCAGCTCACGGTTTGAGGTTTATTCACTCCCGCGTTCCTCCCACCTTCGTCCTCTCCACCCTTCCCCCTTCCATGGCCACAGCTGCAGAAGCATCCTAAAACGGGATCCGCCAAAGCCTGCGATGCTGCCTTCCTTCAGCCTGCTTGCAGTTACCCGCAGAACAGCCCGTCTCCCTCACCTGAAAATCCTGACCCCCTGGCACACACCAGGCTGGAGTAAACCCTGCCACGAACTTGGCAATAGCAGGGCGCTCATAAGGTTTCCTGAGGACCAAGCAATTGTGCCGGCAGTTTCCAGCGGGAACTCAAGTGGGCCACTGGAGAATTGGTGCCCCCGAGAAGCAGAGTCCAGATCCCGGACCCCCAGCACAGGGTCCCCTCAGTCTTTGCATCTGCCAGGCGGAGCCAGGACTTCCACACACGGCTCTCTTGAGATCCGCACCCATGAGGTCTCAGTGAGAGGAACATCTTCCGGCTCCCGAGTCAGGCCAAAGCTAAAGGGAAGAGGCTTCAGGGTGCTTCCGGTGGGAGCTTCAAGGTCACATTGGGAGTGTGAACTTCTGCGCCTCAAAACAAACTCTGGGCATGCCCAGGGCTGTCCACGGGACTCAGGTCTCAGCGTCCTCCTGAGCCAGGATGCAGAGCAGCCGCGCCCAGTGGCCAGGCGCCAGCCTCTGCTCAAAAGCCCTGATGGTCCCTGCGGGACAGGCCTGTGGCTCTGAGCCGAGGTCTCACTCATCAGAGGTCAAGTCCACTGGCCTCCGCGAGCCCCCGAGCACCTGGACTCCGAGCATCTCCATGTCGCCACCTCTGCCCCTCCTCAGGTTGGTGTCTTCAGGGTCCCACTGCGGAGAAAAGACACAGACGGTAGCTGGGTGCAGCCCAGCCTGGTCCCTCCTTCTCCCCCGCGCGGCGCCCACTCGGGCTCCCCCAAGAAGCAGGCCACCGGCCTACCCAGAGCCCGCAGGGCAAGGGGAACGTAGGACCTGGGAATTCATGGACAGTCCCCTGGAGCCCAGAAACCCCCACTTCCCTTGTCACCCCCTTTCCTGGCTCTCTAAGCCTTTCCTGGGGCTCAGCCTTCTTCCCTTGATTCTGGGCATTTCCACTTGCTTTCCTCCGGGAAGCCTGCCCTGACTGCCCGTGAGCCTTGAGTGCTTGCACCTGTCCCTGTCTGTGCTCCCTGGCCCAGTTGCTTTTTTGTTGCCGCCAGGCAGGACTGTCTCCACCTTTCCCCGCTCACCTGCCCTGGCACCCAGCGTGCTATGTCTTTAAGCCTGCCAGCCAGTGCCCTACCCCCCAAGTTGCACCCGGAGGCTGCTCCCCCTTCCTCCTTTGGATGGTCCCAGTGCCCTGGGGCGGGGTGGGGGTGGTGAGTATCGCCTCCTTTGGGAAACTTTAAGCTGGACTCAGCAGATACTGTAGAAATAAAAACTTAGGGGCAGGACATGCAGCTCAGAGCATTTGCCTTGCATGCGTGAGGCCCTGGGTTCGACCTGACCCCTATCTCCACCCCCTCCCCGCCCCCCACATACTCAGGGTGCAAGTCACCGCCAGCGAATATTTCATCTTTGACTCAGACAAGTACGGAATTTGCTAGGTGTGGGAGGGAAAGGCTAACGTAGTAATGTGCGCATATATTAGCGTGCGTGGGAAGCACTTGGCAGAGACCCTGGCATCGCACACAGGCCAGGAGCACAGGGCTCCTTAGCGATGCCCGCCACACGCCCTGCGCGGGCTGAACTCAAGCCCTTCTGCCTCAGTTTCTCCATTTGTAAGTGTGGGTTGGTTCCACCAGCAGATACCACGATCTCCCTTGGTGTTGAGGCCGGTGACTGTGACTTACAAACAAGGTCACGCCACAGCCAGATGATCGACACAGGCCAAAAAGGAGAGCAGAGCTGGGCATGGGCACGGGCACAAGGGCCCTGGGTGATCCTGGCTCGGGGCTAAGGGGCTCCCTGGGCACGGAGCGACGCTGCTAGCCCCTTCCGGCTCTGAAACCCAAGAACAGGGTGCAGAAGGCCTGAGAGAGAGTCACCAAGTCGTCCTCCTGCTGACAGCGGAGGGCAGCCGGCTCCAGGCCGGCCCAGGCTCCCCCTCGGGTACATCTCAGCCTCGCCATCACTTCCTGCTCCTTCACCAGGGCTGCAGTTCGGGTGGAGGCACCTCTCACCAACTTCCTTCCTGACTTCTCCTGGTTCAGGCCTGCACCCCGTGGGATGGAAGCGTGGGCAGGTGGGCCTAGGCTGAGACCCCACCGCTCGCCTGTACCCGGGCCCATGCCCAGGTTGGGCCCTGAAGCATGGCACTTCCCCAAGGGCTCCAGGCAGTTGTAGCCTTCAGCAGCTTCCCAACCCACTGCAGGGGTCCTCGCTGCCTCAGTCACTGCAGGAAGCAGCTGCCACCTGGGCCAGGTGCATCCCCGGGACGGACTGGAGCCTTCCCCTGCGTTTAAAGCACCTTCACTGTCTTCTGAATTGCCACCAGGTCTGTCTTTACAAACTTCTTTTATTTATTTTTCTTTTGTGCCACACCCTCGCCCGCACGCCAAAGCCTGGCAAGCTACCCGTGACGTATTCGATATGCCAAACACAGTAACTACAAGTCTCACAATGGAGACATTACTGGGCCCGCTCGAGCAAATCGATGAACAAGGGGAGGACAGTGCAGTGCAGTGCCACACCCAGTGTGCTAGGGCAGGGTCACTCCTGGCTCTGTACTCAGGAAATCCTCCTGGCCGTGCTCAGGGATGCTGGCGATTAAACTCAGTTCCGCCACATGCAAGGCAAGTGCCTTACTAGCTGTACTACCTCTCTGACCCCTTAAACGCCTGGTGATCCTCAGGGGTTATTTGTGGCTCTGCATCAGGAATTACTCCCGGCGGGAGTAAGTCCTGCACAGGGAACCGTATGGGATGTCGGGGATCAAACCTGGGTCGGCTGCTTGCAAAGCGAATAAATGTCCTTCCTGCTGTACCATCTTTCCTCAAACTTCATTTTTTTTTGTTTTGCTTTTTGGGTCACACCCAGCGATGCACAGGGGTTACTCCTGGCTCCGCACTCAGGAGTTGCTCCTGGCGGTACTCAGGGGACCATATGGGATACTGGGAATCGAACCTGGGTCAGCTGCGTGTAAGGCAAACGCCCTACCCGCTGTGCTATTTCTCTAGCCCCCGCGAAACACATTTTTAAGATCTAAGACATATATGTTTAGGGGCCTGAGAGTGGCAAAGGGTCACACATCCCAATGTCCCATAGGCCCCCTGATCCTGGCAGTTCTGCTACCCACGTGCGAGCACAGTAGCTGAGTGTGAGCACAGGTGCAAGCACCTTAACTAAAAGAGTTGGGACCTAAAGGAGCAACGTAGCGGCAGTGTGCAAGCTCCACAACCTGAATAGCCACCGTGAATACCACAGCTGAAAAATATGCAAGCACCCAGACAGGATTTGGAACAACTCCATCACTGTCAATGCCATTAATAATGAAACAAGCGGTAGGGGTAATAATGAAGTGAATAAAGGTCTTTTTTTAAAAAAAAAGAGATATTCAAAATCCTGCTATTTATTTCAGTGGTGAAACTTTTTCTGAGGTAACATTGATAAACAAAAGCATACGTGTTTATATGTCTCGAGGTACAATGCTACGGATGAAATGTTTTTTTCCTGAAAAAAAAAATTTTTTTTTGCATTACACATGGGAAACACACGCTGTACTACTGACTCACATTGCAACCCTGAAAAACAATTTCTCCCTTAACATTTTTAGCCTCAAACTTTGGCCCTGTGATCAGACCTCTTTAAGAAGTCAGTCTTAAATATGTTTGGGAGCATCACATTTGGTATAAAAGCAATTAAATGTCATCGACTATTAACATTTATTAAGCAGTTTAGCCCTGCATTTGCCAAGTTCTTTACCTGCACTATTCTATCTGTTAATAACAGTCGCACGAAATTTGCACTATACTGTTCTTATTAATTCCCAATTTAGACTTAAAAATTCAAGTCTTGAAAAAAAAGAAAACACATATTTTGCTCAGGGTTGGCAAATGTATTAAGTTAGGATTCAAACCCAGGTCTCTAGCTGCTAATCACTTGAGACATGGAATGCTAAATTCTCATGAAACACTTTGATATAACAGAACTCTTAAATTCTAAAGGAATGAATGTTCAAACTGACTACTCTTGAAAAAAATTAATTGAAATAGCACTGAATTATAACAAGTTTCAGGTATTATAAATCAGTCTCTTTAAACATTATGTCCTCTAGGTAAATAAGTTCACTCTAACAGACTAACTCAATCAGCTTAGTACTTCTTCCAAAGTGAAGCCCTAGTTAACTTAGCTCTAATCACATAAGAAAACAATCAGTATTTAATGAAGGCAATGGGGGGGTAAGAAACTTTTTATTTCTTCTTATATCAAGGTACAAGAATACAAGGCACAACTCAAGATTTGTACTACAAGTCTTTGAAAACAAACTGATCAGAACCCTGAGTCCTTGAATAAAGCCTTCAACATGAATGACTCAATTTCCAGTTGTAATCAAAATCAGAAAAGTAGTAAAGTCAAAAGGAACGTGGGGGCTGTAGGACAGCACAGCAGTTAAGATCCTCATCTGGTGCACAGCCAGCCCTAGTTCCATCCCAAGTATCTCCTGGTACCCTGAGCACAGTTAGGACTGGTCCCTGAACAGCGTCAAGAGTTAATTAAGCCCAGAGCACAACAGGTTAAAAAAAATCATACTTTATATTGGCAGATTAAAGATAGGGAGAATTTAACAGTACCTATTTTATCATTAACTATATAAACAAGATCTCTTAAAAAAATATGAATCGAAAGTTTCTTCTTAGCTGCCTGAACAAGTTTTAGGTTGTTTTAAGAGTGTAATTGAATATAAAATCACTGTTATCAAAGTCTTCGTGGATACCCACCTATCATAAAGAACAGAACGCGTAAGAATCACCATTCATTCCTTCAGTAGATAACTAGAAACCTGCTGCTGCTTCATGAATCTGAGTTTGCAAGATTAGCATTAAATGTCACAAAGTCTGGGAGACTGACTAACTCTCCAATAAAGGTAAAATGAGGAACCGAGGCCCCACAGGAAGCAGAATACCTCCAACTCTTTATCACCTGATTGCAGAAAGAACTGGCAAAGAAACTGACATCATCAGATCAGGTAACACCCTGTAACATTTCCACAGGATAATACCTCAGGGCAACAAGACCTCCCATTAAGTTAAGAATAACTGATATTACCAAATGATCCCGGTGCTGAAGCTCAGTACTAGGTCATTTAGGCAACAATGGACCATTAAGCAAAAACACAAAATTAACTGAATTCAGGTCAAGCTCCTTCAACCAGAATTTGAAATCAGATTTAAGACCTACAATGTTTTTTTGTTTGTTTCTTTTTATCATAATGTGAATGTAAATTGGTGTCCTTGACAAAGAGAATTAAAAGGCAAGGGATTTGTGCCGGAGGGCACCTCCAGCATCCCAAAATGGTCCCCTGAGCCCTGCCAGGAGTGATTCCTGAGCACAAAGCCAGGAGTAAGCCCTGAGCACCATTGGGTGTGGCATAAAAACCAATCACAAATAGTCAAGGAGTTAATTTATTATATAATTATATAGCACTGTAGCACTGTCTTCCCCTTGTTCATCGATTTGCTTGAGCGGGCACCAGTAACGTCTCACAACAAATTGTGAGACTTGTTGTTACTATGTTTGGTATATCGAATACGTCACAGGGAGCTTGCCAGGCTTTGCCGTGTTGGTGAGATACTCTCAGTAGCTTGCCGGACTCTCCGAGAGGGGCAGAGGAATCAAACCAGGGTCAGCCATGTGCAAGGCAAACACGTTTCCCTCTGTGCTATTGGTCCAGCCCATATAGTGATATAAATTCATAAATTTATATTTATTTATAAATTATAAATGTATTTATATATAATATATAATTTCATATAATTATATAAATTTAAATAATTAATTTATAATAGTAATAAATGTTTTTGGCTACACCTGTCAGTTCTCAGGGCTTATTCCTGATTCCGCACTCAGGAATCACTCTTGGTGGGGCTCAGGGATGATAATGGGGTGCTGGAGTTCTAACCCAGGTGGGCTGTGAGTGAGGCAAGCACTCTCTCTGCCATATTATTTCTATGACCCCTCAACTTTTTTTTTCTTAAGACGAATGTAAATAGAGACTTGCTAAAATCTCAGAGCTGGGAGGAATAGAGACATTACTGGTGCCTGCTCGAGTAATTCAAAGACCAAGGAGATGACAGTGACGGTGATACAGTGAAATGTAAATATCTACTCTCTTGATCAAAAATCTCACATGAGGGGCTGGAGCAATAGCACAGCAGGCAGGGCATTTACCTTGCACGTTGCTTACCCAGGTTCGATTCCCAGCATCCCAAATGGTCCCCTGAGCACCGCCAGGAGTAATTCCTGAGTGCAGAGCCAGGAG
>JAOXYA010105942.1:0-10753 GCA_028565675.1 Sorex palustris | reverse complement strand
AAGAAAGAAAGAAAGAAAGAAAGAAAGAAAGAGGGAAGGAAGGAAGGAAGGAAGGAAGGAAGGAAGGAAGGAAGGAAAGGTTAATAAAGTTCAGTTCTGATTGTTTTTCCTGGATATTAGGAATGAAATTGCTAAACTAAACCGGCTGTCAGATTTCTTGTGCTTCTCAGAGAGAGCCTTGTTGCGACCCCCCTCAATTGTAGTTTATTCATTCTTCACTTTCTTGCCCTAATCTAAAGCAGAGCACATATGGAGACTCTGTCAGTCAATGACACCAACGGGGTGATACACAGCATTTCGGAAATGCCAAAGGAAAGTCATCCACTTGGACATGGATGGATGGAGGGCAGGAGGGAGGGAGGGAGGGAGGCAGGGAAATAGGAAAGTCTTAGAATCAGTTCCATCTTCGGATTTCACTGGCAGCAAAGGAATTAAATATTCAAGATCAGAGATAAAGAGGTCCCAGGACAGCCAGGGTAGGACCTGGGGACTGCATACAGCACAGGATATCAAACATCTGACACTGCAGGACTGAGGAAACTAGAGTAGAAGCAGGACTGGGGTGAGGCTGGGATGGCAGACCAGGGCTGGATTGGGTGGAAAGAAGCCAGACAGGAGCTCTGTGTCTTAGGAGGAGAAGGTGCAGGAGAACCCTCTGCTTTGTTCACAGAAAGGAATGATGCTGGTGTCGGGGCTGACTGGGCACTTGCCTGACATACAGTCTACCCAGGTCTGATTCCCTGTACCCTCTGGTCCTCCGAGCACCACGAGGAGTGATCCCTGAGCACAGTAAGCCTTGACCACCACTGGGTTGCTCCCCCCTCCCCCAAACAAAACTGAAAACAATAAACAAAGCAACAGTCAGGAGAATCCTTATTACAGCTCATCGCCCAGAGCCATTCGCTTACCCTAAGTGACTTTATTTCCAGAACAAGGGACGAGGAAATGAGTCCGAATGCCAAATGGAGGGTGAGTGTCCAACGCAAACAGGAGCCATTAATTTAATTGAAAGAGCGCCTAAGAGCAGACATTAATCTCCAAGGAAAGGGGCCGAGGGGTGGCATGAGGACACATAAGATTTCTTCCTGTGTGTGATTTTTGTCTAAAACAAAGGCTTTTGGTGTTTGGCAAAGGTGTTTTCCACTCAAAATATCTGCACTCAAGTCAATCAGACAAAACACATTTCTCTGTCCACACTACCAAACACTGCCAGAAATGTGCCCATTTCGATTTTAATGGAATCCTTTGTTCCTCATTAAAAAAAAAAAATCTGCTTCGTAACTCCATTTGTTTCCAGAACATATTTCAGAACTTTCATAAGTGAAAGTTAGGAGGCAGGAGCTAGTCTAGCCACTCTGGTTTCCCTGGGATGACTCCACGGTTCAATAAAGTTCAGTTCTGATTGTTTTTCCTGGACACTAGGAATGAAATTGCTAAACTAAACCGGCTGTCAGATTTCTTGTAATTCTCAGAAAGAGCCTCTCTGCGATCCCCCTCAATTCTAGTTTAAATATTCTTCTCTTTCTTGCCCTCATCTAAAGCAGAACATGTACAGAGACTCTGTAAGTGAATGATACCAATGGTGTGATACACACTATTTCGGAAATGGACGTGGAATCCTGACTTTTGACAGGCAAAATAGGAGGTATTGGGTAAGACCCACTTCCAGAACCCCTGACCTCTCTCTTGTAAATAAGGGTGAGAACTTCTTCCGACTCCAAGAAGCCTTTCTTGAAAGAATGGCAGAAAGTAGCGTGTGAAAGTGGATAGAGCATTTGCCTTGTACATGGCCAACCACCTGGGTTCGATTTCCAGCATCCCATATGGTTCCCCGAACACTGCCAGGAGTAATTCCTGAGTTCAGAGCCAGGAATAACCCCTGAGCATCGCCAGGTGTGACCCAAAAAGGAAAAAAAAAAGAAAGAAAGAAAGAAAGAAAGAAAGAAAGAAAATAAAAGAAAGAAAGGAAGGAAGGAAGGAAGGAAGGAAAAAGTAGATATGAGAGAGTGAGAAATATTTGAAAGACTGTAAAGGTACTGCTGGCTTGAGGGTGGCTTGTGGTGCTAACCCAGCATGTTCCTTTCTTTGGGGAGTGATTCTGCCACACTCTTCCAAAGGGCAGTTCCTGGCATGTTAGAAATAACCATAATAATAATCATTAAAATCCAAGAGTTGCTGTCTGGACTGACAGTAAAGTTCTGGAGGTGGGGGTACCAGCATCATTTCTGGGGAAGGTTGACTACTAGTGTGAATGGAATTCATGCAACTTGAACGGAACATTCCAAGGTGTGAAAAAGGGGGCCTGGCAAGATAGTACCAGGGGTAAGGCACTTTCCTGGCATGTGGCTGACCTTGGCTTGATTCCTAGTACTGCCTAGAGTCCCCTGAGTACCACCAGGAGTAAATCCCTAAGCACAGAGCCAGGAGTAAGCCATGAGCACCTGTGGGTGGGACCTGAGTTCTCTTCCTCCCTGTTAAAATGGGGTCAGAGGGAGCCAGAGTGATAGTATAGTGGTTAGGGTACCTGCCTTGCACTCAGTTCACCCATGTTTGATCCCCGGCATTCTATATGGTCCCCTGAGCACTGCCAGGAGTGATTCCTGAGTACAGAGAGAGCCGGGAATGAGAACAACCCCCAAAATGGGACCATAGAGACAGTTCGGTGAGCTGGAGCACATGTTTTGCATGCAGGATGCCCAGGGCTGATTTCTGGCTGATTGCTGGTTCCCCATACACTGCCAGCCCCCTGAGCACCAAGCCTAACCAAAAAATGTTAGCATTGGTAAATGCATGTTCCCTGTATTTTCCCATAATACAAAAAAAAAAGTTATAAGACCTAACACACACTGGCATCTGACATGCCCTTCTTTCACCTTGTCAGTCGTCTTTTGCACCAAGAGACGCCAATGCTTTCTCTATTCTACAGGGAAGAAAGCATAAAAAGCAGGGTGACTAACCCAAAGCCCCTGTCTAGGAAGTTGCAGGAGCCTCGAGAACACTCTGCTGACTCATTCTTGGAGTGGCTGAACCCTTGCTTGGGAACGGCCACCCCAGAGTCAGTCCCACCTCCCCCTCCCAATAGAGAAAGAAATTTTGCAACCCAACAAGTTTCGAAATCAGGGGAGCTTGGCGAGTAAGATCTCCATCCGGGAGCTGATGAGCCAAAATCTCCTACCAAAGATGCCATCACAGACCGGCGGACTCTGGGCTCAGGATATAGACTTCTGTTCATGGGCTTCCAGCACTTCTGAGCCCTGTGCCAGAATCAGAAGGAAACCGGAAGTAGGCAGAAGACACAGTGCCAGACAGACCAGGAAGGAGCGGAGAGTGTGGGAGAACATTCCGCTCCTGGCTGTGTGTCCTGTGCCAGGCCTGGGGTCCTCTTATTGGCATGTCTCTGAGTCTCTGGGTCTCTTAAGAGCTCCCGAAAGCATCTCATCTGGATCCGGGGCACCACCTTCCTCCGCTCTCATCCCATCTCCTCATCCTCTCCATATCTTCGTCTGCTGTTTTCTTCATCTGATCATGGCCCCCACATTCTTGTTTTTCAAAGTCTTTGCTTTGTTGGCAAAGCTGGGTTCGAACCCCGGCATCCCTGATGTTTCCCAGAACCTGTCAGATGTGATTCCTGGGGCTGGAGTGATAGCACAGCGGGTAGGGCATTTGCCTTGCACACGGCCGACCCGGGTTCGATTCCCAGCATCCCCTATAGTCCCCTAAGCACCTCCAGGAGTAATTCCTGAGTGCAAAGCCAGGAGTAACCCCTGTTCATCACTGGGTGTGACCCAAAAAGCAAGCAAACAAACAAAAACAAAGAAGTGATTCCCGTGTGCAGAGCCAGGAGAGACCCTTGAACATTGCTGAGTGTGACCACCCCCCAGAACGAACACCCCCTAAAAACAAAAGAAAGTCTTTTATTTTTTGCTTTTGGGGCCACATCCAAAAGTGATTAGGGGCTACACCTGGCTTGGTGTTGGGGGACCATGCGGTGCCAAGGCATCACTCATGCAAAGAATGTGCTTGGTGACAATACTACACCACCAGCCTGACAAGTCTTAATTCTTGAGTCAGGGGCTCCATTTCTTCATTTTGCAGTGGACCCCACAAATTATGCAGTTTTCCCAAAAAAAAATCTTCCAAATAGTTTCCTATCCCACATTTCCCTGACTTCGGGTCACCATTTGGGCTGTTCAACTTCTGGTCCTAGAACCCTCCACCAGACTCTACATATGGCTGAATGAAGCTCAGAGAGGGCCCAAAGCCTGTTGGTAGGAAGGTCGGTGCCCTGGGCCCAGGTGGGCTCAGCAGGAAAGCATAAGGACGTGCTTGAACCTGGGTTCAGTCCCCATACCAGGAAGAAAGAGGGGTGGGAAAGAAGAAAGGAATAAAGAAAGAAAGTGCTCTCTGGCCAGCTGGGAATGTCAGTCCGTAATAAACTACTTGCTTGCATATAAGGCTCTGAGTTTTGAACCCTGGTATGAGAAAAAAAGATTTCTGCATGGCGTGTGTCTTTAATAGCAGAGCACCTTTGATTGTTTACTATGTGACCAGCATTATGTCACGTATGCTGCCTGTGGTGTGTCACCTTACTGAACTTTCACAGCCTCCTACTAAGAAATATCTTTATTAATATTAGCGATGTCACATTTATTAAGACATATCTATTAAGGAGAGCTAGCATGGGGGTTAAGGCACTTGTCTTGTACGTGGCTGACCCGGGTCTCCGGGTCTCATCCCTGGCACCACATCTGGTCCCTTGAGCATGGTCAGGAGTCGGAAGCAGTCCCTGAACACCACCGGGTGTGGCCCAAACTCCACTCCACCTCCCTAAAGAGGTTTTTGGTTTGGTTTGATATGGAGGCCACACCTGGCAATTAAGCCAGAGTATCCAACAACCAAATTAACCCCTGTGTTATCTCTCTATCTCGCAAAGAAACAGAATCATGCCCATTTTTTTCAGATAAGAAAAGTGGTTTAGAGCTGGAGAGAAAGTAAGGGTTATGCCAGATGACCCAGTTTGAAGTTCAACACCACAAGGGCCCCAGGCATATCTCTTCAATAGCCCCTGAGCATCCCTGTGGGACCCAACCCTCCCCCCCTCCTTTCCGCAATCATGCAAGAAGTGACAATACTTAGTGGCTGAAGCAAAGGAAAGTCCTGGACGTGGAGGGGTGCACAGGACTTGGGGTGCGCAGTGGGTGGGGTGGGACAGGAGGTGCTGAGTGTCTCCCATCACCCCCACTCCTACCAGAGAGCCATAAATTCCAGACAGTGGGATCCACGGTGGAAACGTGCCTGGGGTCTGGTCTCGGGGACGCCTCCAAGCGGGAGAGGCGGGGAGGGGAGGGAATGGGGGGCTCAGCAGGACCATCCTCGCCACGTGAACAAGAGACTCAAGCCTTACAATGGGATTCGATCTAAAGGTCAGGTTTCTGCAACTGCCAAGGGAGCGTGTCGGTTAAAGGCGCAGGGATGTGCGTCTCCGAGGCGGGGTCTGGAGAGCCCTGCGCGCACCCTCTGACGCTTCAGCCTGACCACTGACTCGCTCCTGCAGCCTCTCGGTAATTCCTGGAGAAATTACCTCGGGGCCTGAGAAGCGCTGCTCAGACACACAAGCCGCAGGGACTCGCGCCTGTTTCCAGCTCAGCACTGAACTCTGCCGGCTCCTTCCAGAAGCACAAGCGCTTGTAAGACCCACGAATCCCGCGCCGAGGACAGCGCACGGCGCGCTCAGACACAAACGCGCACACACGGACAGGCGCACGGGAAGGGGCACACAAAGATACACACACACACACACACACACACACACACACACACACACACACAGAGGTACACAGGCAGACATGCGCATGTGTACAGGTACAAACACGTGCATAAGGACACGCATCTATGAACACGTGCGCACACACACGGGCACACATGCAACGTGCACATATGCACAATCCAGTGGTGTGTTGGTCTCCTGATGTGACCCACCCAAATGCAAATTTCCATTATGGTCAACCCCCTCCCAGGCTCGCAGGGCGACCATATGGGCCTTGGCTGAGAAATGCTGATGGAGAGGGCTATTTACATGAGTAATGAAGGGAAAACTCATCTTGTGGGCGAAAAAAATAAAGAAGAATGTGGGAAAGAAAGAGAGAGGAGAGAGAGAGAGAAAGAGAGAGGAGAGGGAGAGGAGAGAAGAGAGAGAAGAAAGAGGAAAGGGAGGAGGCGTTTTTCCACCTGCCCTCAGATGACACCAAAGTCACGTCACATCCGGGGACTGAACAATCTCCTGGGTGGGTGCTCTGGGCATGACCACTGATCAGCTCCTCTAACTAACCACCTGAAGGTGTGTTGGGGTGGGGGCTGGGGTGCCCAGTGGAAAACGCCAGCACGTGTGAGGGTCTGAGTTCCACCTGTGTCCCTGCGGGGACCCACCCCACCCAAAGGCCTACCCCCAGTCCCCCCCCCACACACACACACACACAATCACCTCTGGCCTGGCCCAGCACTGTCACAGCTGAGCTCAGAACCACGTGAACCAGAGTGTCACCAAGAGTGGTCCTGGCCCCTCAGGACTGCTGGGCATGGCCCGCGTTAGAAACAGACAGCAAACCTTATGAGGCCGCTGCATTTTCGGGGTGCATGTGTGTGGAGCAAGGGGGAGTGACTTTAAATCCCTAAGACTTTTCCAACCCAGAAGGTTGACTGTGCTGAAGCGCTTTGGTTGTCCCTGGGCTGAGGAAGATAATATTTGCCTTTAGTCTTCATCAGAGCAAACAGGGAATTGGGAGGATGTGCCACTTGTAGTTCCCTGCCAGCCTGATGGACATGCACATCACTTTCCTCCTTGTGCTGTTTTGACTGATGGTCAGAGAGAAGGTCTAGATTCTGCCAGAAACTGGGGCTGGGAGATGATCAAAGGGCATCTCCTCACTAGATTGGATCCTGGCTATCACAATGCTCCCCAAGCTCAGAGTGGAGAGTACCTGTGCACAGCCTGGTAAGGACGACCCGAATACCAAAAACAGAGAAAGAAAAAAGGGCATTGAGAGAGGGAAAACACACTTGAGGGGTTCCGTGTGACCAGCCTCTATTTGTGTTGGAAACAGCACAGCATGTCTCTGCTCCTTCCTCCTGGATGAGGAGTCTTGGGGGGAAGTCAGCCCAGACCATGGCACCTGGCTCCCATCCAGCTAGAGAGGACACACTCATGTAGCTCTTCGGTAAGGACCCATTAGCCAAGGGACTATGAATGCTTCTCTCCCTCCCAGCTTAAGAGTCAAACTCGGATCAAGGTTCAGTGATGTTCTTCAGATCAAGGTTCAGTGATGTTCTTCGGATCAAGGTTCAGTGATGCTGTTTGGATCAAGCTTCAGTGATGTTCTTCGGATCAAGGTTCAGTGATGTTCTTCGGATCAAGGTTCAGTGATGCTCTTCGGATCAAAGTTTAGTGATGCTCTTAGGATCAAGGTTCAGTGAAGCTCTTCGGATCAAAGTTCAGTGATGCTCTTCGGATCAAGGTTCAGTGATGTTCTTCGGATCAAGGTTCAGTGAAGCTCTTCGGATCAAGGTTCAGTGAAGCTCTTTGGATCAAGCTTCAGTGATGCTCTTCGGATCAAGGTTCAGTGATACTCTTTGGATCAAGATTCAGTGATGTTCTTCGGATCAAGGTTCAGTGATGTTCTTCGGATCAAGGTTCAGTGATGCTCTTCGGATCAAGCTTCAGTGATGCTCTTCGGATCAAGGTTCAGTGATGCTCTTTGGATCAAGGTTCAGTGATGCTCTTCGGATCAAGCTTCAGTGATGCTCTTCGGATCAAGCTTCAGTGATGTTCTTCGGATCAAGGTTCAGTGATGCTCTTTGGATCAAGCTTCAGTGATGCTCTTCGGATCAAGCTTCAGTGATGCTCTTTGGATCAAGATTCAGTGATGCTCTTCGGATCAAGGTTCAGTGATGCTCTTTGGATCAAGGTTCAGTGATGCTCTTCGGATCAAGGTTCAGTGATGCTCTTTTGATCAAGCTTCAGTGATGCTCTTCGGATCAAGGTTCAGTGATGCTCTTCGGATCAAGATTCAGTGATGCTCTTCGGACCAAGGTTCAGTGAAGCTCTTCCTAAGGCAAGCACGTGCATGGAGAGGTGCAGCCACTCACCAGCTCTCCTGGTTACAGACTTTATTATTGCTCCAGCCCCATTTCTCTATTTGTTTTTGGTTTGGAGGTGCCACACCTGGCCTTGCTCAGGGGTTGCTCCTGGTTCTGCACTCAGGAATCACTCCTGGAGGTGCTCAGGGGACCAGATAGGATGCTGGGATCAAACCTAGGTTGACTGCATGCAAGGCAAGCACCCTACCCACTGGACTATCACTCCAGCCCTATATTTTCAGTATTCTATATGTATTTTCCAGGGAGAATAAAATCAGAGCCTTTGGGGACTGTTGACCCTCTCTGTGGCTCCCAGAAATCTTTGGAGTTATTATTATCAATCGTGGAGGTTGCCATGATAAATTTTGGGGGTTGTCATTATTTTATTATTGTGGCACCGGGGCTGAAGGCCAGATGGGCAGCACCTGTGAAGCACGTGCTCAGCTCCAGTCTTGAGGTTTGGAGACAAATACAGATTCATGGCCTTGTTCCATCCCCAGTGATAATTCATTTGACGGTAAGCATGCTCACTGCTCCTAACCACAGTTTCAAGTATAAAAAGATTGTTTGTTTGTTTTCAAGTTTGGGAAATACCCAGCTATGCTCAGGGTTGACTCCTGACTCTGCACACAGGAACTCTCTCCTGGTCGGCTTGGGGGGGACCGTATGTGGTACCAGGGATTGTACCCAGTGAGGTAAGTGCCCTACCTGCCATACGAACCTCTGCTCTAGCCCAGAAGTTAACATTACCTGAAACGTAGAAGTCTGATTGTTCAGAAAACCAGACAGATAGCATATAAAAAGTGGACAAAACAGGTTTCATGGTTTGAACTTCTGTCATGGTTTCTGTGAGGCTTCCTGGCCACAGCAGGCAGTGGTCAGGGACCATGTAGTGCCAGGGCTTAATCTGGGGATCCCGCAGGACACCCAGTCTGCTGAGCTACTTCCTGGCCCGTGTCACATGTTCTTATTTTTCCTCACTGCCTAAACATTTGGGAAAAGAAGGCAGTGCCTCCCTGAACCCCAACAGCCCGAGCTCTTTGCTCAATAGGAATTTCTGGTTCCACCTATGTGCTGAGGGGTGCCCAGTGGACCAGCTGGGAGAAGTGACCGCCTGGAGACTATGGACGGAATCACAGCACCATTCTTGGGGAGACAGGCTTCTTTGGGACTTGAAGGAGCTGAAGAGTGAGCTTGGTGGAGCAAAGCAAGCCGGGAAAGTGGCTGGAAGGATGCCACGGCAGAATGGGGGAAGCCCTAGGGGGTCCACACCAGGGTCAGGAACGATTGTGCATTCAGAAAACAGTTGGGGCCATGCAACTGTCCAGTGAGGGTCAGCTGTCGGTCTGTAGGACGGGCTGGTCAATGAAGACAGAACAGGGCCAGAATCTGGCATGAGGGAGAAATTGGAGGTTCTCTGGCCTGGCAGCTCTACTGGGCCCTTCACAACCCAGAAGCTATCTTGTGAGAAGGTTCATGCCTCCTCAGCAAAGACAGTCATGCTGAGGCATCCGGGGGAACTTTTCCCTTCCCTGTGTGCCATTACAGGGGCCCAGAGAGGACATGTAGTATATACCATAATAGGAGCTACACTTCATTATGGTGCATTAGTGGTGCACATACTGTGCAATAAACACACACTAATTACTCTAAAGAGGGCCCAGAAGTGCCAAACTCAGCTCCTTCATGGGTCAAGTTTTTATTTCAATAGGGAAAAGAAGATATTATTCCACTATTCTATAATTTCTTTATTTGGAGTTTGCAGACCAGACTGGGCAGTGTTCAGGGGCTACTCCTGACACTGGGTCCAGGGGTTACTTCCTGTGGCATTTAGGGGACCAGGTGGTCTCTGAGATTGAACCTCTACTCCCTCTCGGACCCCAACACTACTTATTTATTTATTTATTTATTTATTTTGCTTTTTGGGTCACAGCCAGCGACGCACAGGGGTTACTCTTGGCTCTGGACTCAGGAATTACTCTTGGCAGTGCTTGGGGGACCATATGGGATGCCGGGGATTGAATCTGGTTTGGTCTCGGGCAAGGCAAACGCCCTCCCCGCTGTGCTATTACTCCAGGCCACCAATACTACTCTTGAAGAATTTTTTTAAAACACTGCTTGCAATTTATTTATTTATTTTATTTTGGGTCACACCCAGCAATGCTCAGGGGTTACTCCTGGCTCTGCACTGAGGAATTACTCCTGGCAGTGCTCAGGGGACCATATGGGATGCCGGGGATCGAACCTGGGTCGGTCAGCTGCATGCAAGGCAAAAGCCCTACCCTCTGTGCTATCGTTCCGACCCTACTGCTTGCAATTTAAGCCTGTCTGTTTAACTGTGTATTTAACCACACACGCACACACACACACACACACACACACACACACACACCAACTTTCTTGATAAGCAGGGAAGGTTTATGATATTTGCCCGGGAGGGATGTTATTTTGAAGCTGACAAATTATTTGAGCCCCTATTAGGGGAGCGATAGCACAGCGGTAGGGCTTTCGCCTTACACGCGGCCAACATGGCCAACCCAAGCTCGATTCTCCGCCCCTCTCGGAGAGCCCGGCAAGCTACCGAGAGTATCTTGCCCGCACGGCAGAGCCTGGCAAGCTC
>JAOXYA010105933.1:0-10753 GCA_028565675.1 Sorex palustris | reverse complement strand
TTGTAATAGGGCCAATGCTAAAAATAGACCAGTATATAAATTGCTTCTTAACTCTGAACCCTATATAAACTGCTTGTCATTTGGAATTGTTGTCCTTGTCAAGACTCCACTGCGTTGGATGAGACCTGGACCCTAGCTTGAGCTAGCACTGGCTTAAGCTAGAGCTAGCACTGGCTCAAGCTAGTAATAAAGTTCCTTTGCTTTTTTGTTATCGTGTGTTAACTTGGTCTCTCCTCAATTAGGGATCTGAAACTTGGGCGCAACACTCTTTCTCTCTTTTTCTATCTATCTGTTTCTTTCAAGTATGTTTTTGGGCACCACTTAGCAGTGTTCAGGGCTGACTCCCAAGTATGTGCTCCAGGTTCACTTCTGGTGGACCCCGGACACTATATGGGATTGACTCAGTCTGTGGGTTGGTCGCGTGCAGGGCCAGTGCTGTACCCACTATACTATCTCTCTGACTCCCTGAACAGTTTCTTTGGAAAGCTAACATAAGGACTGCTTGCTTCCCACCTATCTTTTCAAACATACATCCTTTTTTCAAGTAAAAGGACAATCAGTCTGGTAAGAAACAGTTCCGCGAGTGCCACTGCGACACCAACACAAAGAACTGAGAGCCCCTGCGTGCTGAGCTGGTGCTCATTCAGTGTATGTGTTGTATCTTATTGATAGGGGGCAGGGGGTTGTCTGATCACATCCGGGGGTGTTCGGGATTACTCCTGGATCTGTGCTCAGGAGTCTCCTCTAGTGGTTCTCTGGGGACCACAAGCCATTTCGGGTTCCAATGAGGTCAACTGAACATCCAGACAATAACTATTGTGTCTCTGGATCAGTGATGAACCTTCTTGGGGAAAGATAACCCCAGGCTGGGAGAGAGGGTACATCGGGGAGGTGTTTGCCTTGCATGTGGCCAACCCAGGTTTGATCCCCAGTATCCCATATGGTCCCTCAGGCAACAGTAGAAATAATTCTTTGGCAGAGAGCCAGGAGGAACCCTTGAGCAGTGCTGGGTGTGGCCCCAAAACACAAAAGAAAGGTGAACCCAAGGCATGTCCCTGCTGCAGCTGCCAATCACTTGGGTCCTTTTCCCACCTCTCTGGAGCAGGATAGAGGGTTTTGTAAATGGCATCCGGACCTCCCCTAGCTCTCTCCACTGGTAGGGAATCCTGAAGGCTAAAGGTACTGCAGGCAATAAACTTTGCCAGGACCCAGCTCAGCTGCATATGAAATTTAGGTTGTGATTGTGTGGCTTAAATTGGGTTTTCTCTCCTTTCCTGTGAACTTCCTAGCACCTGCAAACTTCTTTTGGCTTGAGAAAGATCTGACTTTGATGTATTGCTGTGGTTATGGAAAATTTTGTGGCCAAGCCAGTAGCTAAGCAGATTCCTGGGGCTGGGCAGAGAGGAATGCACCATAAATCATAACAGAAGGACCTGACCAACCTTATTGATGCCTAGGCAAGGAAGGAGGATGGGGCCCCTGAACTAATTAACAGATTCATCAATGAAAAGATCCCCAGACAAGGCCCCCTAAATGTAAGCACTCCCCCCCAGGGTAAATTAGTCAAAGTAGTCCATCAAAGAAACTCTGTTCTATGCCCTTCTGCTCTTTGTATTACCATTTTCTATCACTGCCAGAAAAAAAAACCTAAAAATTGCTCTTACAGGGCCGACTACATGGTCCAGAGCTTCAGACCATAGTATCATTGCCTAGTTCAGTCTGTCTAGGCATTAAATAATTGAATATCGTTCTCGCTTTCTTTTTTCTTTCTTTCATTCTTCCTTACTTCCTTCTCTCTTCCTAAAGTTCTTTCTCCATCCCTCTCCTCCCCTCACTTCCACTGGCTCCCTTCCCCGCTTTCCCTTCCTCTTCCCTTTCCTTCTCTTCCCTTCCTCCCCTTCCCTTCCCTTCCCTTCCCTTCCCTTCCCTTCCCTTCCCTTCCAAACAAGGTAAAAGGAACCCTTCTGCATTTGTGAGGTACAAAGTTCCCACATCTTCACCATCATCACAGTGTCCAAGACCCACCACCGCTGTTATGAATCTGCTTCTGCTTCTGCTCTACCTCTCGTCACCTACCCTCACCCACCCCCCTGCTTCTGATCTCATTTCCATGTTGGTTGTCATGCAACATCCAGACTCATGCTTTAACATGTGGTCGCCCAGTTTTCCCAGCATCCTTTGATTAAAGATCTCTCCTTATGCCACCGTGCAACTTTGTCATAGATAGCCATCCAAAATCTGAATATCACTCTGGGCTTACTATTCTATTTCACTGGTCTGGGAACTTGCTTTATTCCAGTATGACCCTTTGGATTCTTAGTGCTTTCTAGAAGAATTTAGAGTCAGGGTATACAATTCTGCCTATCTTTCAAAATTTCCACCAGAATTGCTTCAGCTAATCAGGGAGTTACCCAATGCCATGCACAACTTAGGAGCAGTGGTTCCTTGAAAAAACGTCATTGGCATTTTGATGGAATCGCATTGAATCTTTATAATGGTTGTTTACATGGAATTTAGGGGAAAAAAGGAATAAAAAACAAGCTTTTCTTAGGAAGACCTCTGCAGGAACGTTCAGGTATAAACCCTGAGCCAGTGACCCAGAATCCTTTGGGCTCAGCTCTCCGGAGAGTGGCTGTTCCTGTCTGTGCTTAGACATCAAGGTCCTGCATCAGGCTCAAGGAGACCCAAGTCTGTTTTCAGCTCAGAAAGTGTAGGACAAGGCTTCAGTGAGGCAGAACCTCTGCAGGCAGCAGCAGCCCCACCATCCCTTTCTCCCGTTTCCTTCCCCGCCCCCAACCAAGCTTGGTATTTTATGTTTAATACTCGCTTTAAGTATCAGAGGTATAAAGGAACAGTATTAGAATATATGGAAACCATGCAATCAGCAACACTGAAATCATGAAATCCAAATGTCAAGAAGCAAATGTACAAATTATCCTGTCAAGGTGGCAGGCAGGGGTATGGGTGGTGGAAACCTGGGGACATTGGTGGAGAGACGATGACACTGGTGGTGGGATCAGTGCTGAAATATTGTATGCCTGAAACTCAGCTATAAACAGTTGCAAATCACGGTGTTTTAGTAAAATAAAACTAATTCTTTTAATTTATTGATTTTTATTTTGGGGGTCATACCCAGCAATGCTCAGGAGTCATCCCTGGCCATAAACTCACTCCTGGTGGGGCTTGGAGGACCAAATGGGGTGCCTGGGATGGAACTCTGGTCAGGTGCAAGCAAGACAATTTCCTTACTGTGTTTCCTTACTGTACCATCTCTCCAACCTCTTAGAACTACCTTTAAAAAAAACTACCAGGAGGATTACTCCATAGCTTAGAGGCCAGCCGGGCATTCTAGTAGAAAGGGCCTGCTCAGCAATTACTCCTGGTGAGTTCGTGGGGCACTGGGCTTCTGGGGCTCCAACCTGGCTCAGCTGTGTGCAAGGCAAGTACCTCCCAGCTGTACAAAAGCTCCACCCTCCTTCTTTGGTTTTGATGTGCACAGTGACTGCATGATCACCAGCACCAGTGTGTTGGAGACTCTCAAACCCGGTCCTCATGTCACTTGGATTGGCCTCGTCTCAGTTCTGCCAGCAGAGCCCAAGGGTTTGTCCTGAAATAGCCAAAGAGCATGAAGGCTAGAGAAAGAGGGCGCTGGTCACCCAGAAAGCCTGCAAGCAGCACTGTACCCTGGCCTGGCTCTCTCTTCTCTCTGGGTCACCCACTCCCCTCTGTGCCCAGGATGCCCACTGACCTTTACACTTCCCTGCTCCCCACTTCCCGGGCTCCCATTTCCTGGGATCCCAGGCTATTTCTAGCCAGTGGGGGTAACCCTCCCATACTGGGAAAGCTGAGAGAATGACAACTTCTTCCTTTAGGACACGTGCCCCAGAGCCTGTGGAGTTAGCCCTTTCAGATCGGAGATATTTTGGTGGTAGAAAACCTTTTTGTTTGTTTTTGTTTTATGTTGGGACCATACCCCATGGTTTCTCAGGGTTTACTCCTGGCAGTGCTTGGCGGACCATCCAAGGGCAGGAATTGAACTCAGGCAACTGCATGCAAACCAGTGCTCAGTCCACTAAAGAATGAGACCTGGGTGTATGGTGCTGCCAGCAGGTCAATCTGTACCTGTGAAGTGAGTGCATCAGCAGCCTGATGGTGCCTTCAGACTTCCAGATACCCTAAAATTGCTGCTGTGCCTTTGGCCAGATCTCAAAAGCTTGGGGCAAAGTTTACCAAGAAAGTAAACTGCCCAAAGTTAGGAGTGTGGGAGACATATCCACAAACCACCTCCAGCTCAGCTATATAATTGGAGGCATGGACTCTCTGGTCCCTGGTTGAACTGCTTAATGGTCATGATCCCAGAAACAAATCTCGAAGCCCAGCGGCTTTTGGCAGAAACGCGTCCGGTCCCTGCAGTAGGCTACCAGTGCTGGGCCAACCCAGGTGGGAATAGGTTTCGTGCCTTGGCCTATTCCCCCTGATGGCCTAGTGGCCACCATCCTCCAGAGGCCACTGGACAGTCAGGTTTGGGCCCACAGTGATGAGACACGCAGGACTTCACAGGATGGGAGTGGAGCAAGTCCTTTCCTTCCCATCCCAATGAGACCCCAAGTCATCACCCATGAACAGCCTCTCTGGCTCCTGATCAAGCTGCTTAATGGCCATGATCCCGGAGACTCAGAAACAAATCTCGAAACCCAGTGGCTTTTGGCAGAAATGCGTCCGGACCACACAGTAGGTTACTGTCACCGGGCCACCCCAGGGGCTAAGGATGTTGTTCCTCCGCCTGCTTCCCCCTGACAGCTCGGTGGCCGTCATCCTCCAGGGGCCACTGGACAGTCAGGTTTGGGCCCACAGTGATGAGACACGTAGGGCTTCACGGGATGGGAGTAGAGCCGGTCCTTTCCTCCCCACCTCAATGAGACCCCAAGTCATCACCCACGAACGGTCTCTCTGGCTCCTGATCAAGCTGCTTAACAGACATGATCCCAGAGACTCAGAAACAAATCTCAAAACCCAGCGGCTTTTGGCAGAAATCCCTCCAGATTAAATGTTAAAATTTCAGAATTTCAAAATCGCGTGGCCACTACTGCAGCCACACGACATCATGTTATTCGTAACCAGCAATGGAAAACAAATTGTCCACTGTTGCCTTTTCAGCAGATCTGAGTGTTGGGGTAAAATCTCAAATAATAATGATGGGTCTGGTGTCAAAATATTGAATGTGATCAAAGTAGAGAGAGAGTAATGTGGAAATCATCTGCCCCACAGGTAGGGGGAGTGTTTGGGATGGGGTTGTTGGGGATGGAGAATGAGCACTGGTAAAGGTACAGATGTTTCATTGTGTGACCAAGACTTAGACCCAAAAGCTTTGTAACTGCTCTCACAGTGATTCAATAAATAAAATTATAAAAAATGCAAAAAAAAAAAGTAAGGTGGAGTTCATGCTCAACTCAGCTAATCAGTGGCTGAATAAATAGAAGTACTCCTACATAAAAAAAAGAATGAGACCTAATGGGAGAATCATGTCACATTCACAAGTACCCAGGGCTAACTCCTGGGTCAGTGTTAGGATTATTCCTGGTAGGTACTCAGGATTACTCCTGGGTCAGTGCTCAGTGATTACACCTGGGTCAGTGCTCAGATTCTCCTCGAAGGGTGCCATGTGTGGTATCCAGGATCAAAGCAGTGCAGCAGCATGCAAGGCCAGTACCTTAACCCATGTGTCTCTTTGGGTCCGTAGTGACCGTTCTGGAACAGAGATGACCTGAGGCATTTCCCTGCAAACAGTCTTAGGTTGTATAGGTTCTGTTTTCCATTTCCCTGGGTCAGAAGAGAGGGTGTCTGGTGAATGACATCCGGTCCTTTCCTGTCTTTCTCCAATGCTGAGGAAATCCCTGACAAACATGGTCAGGACCCAGGTCTTACATGCATGGGAGTTTATCCGGAAGAGCAGCACTGGGAGTGGAGCCTCAGAGGCCACTGTGCATCTGCTAGTGTGTTTGTGGAGATGGTGCTGTACTGCCTCTCTCTCTTCTCTCTCTCTGTCTCTCTCTCTCTCCTATCTGTGTTCTCTGCTCCTCTCTCCTTCCTCCCTCTCTCTGAGCCACCCTCACCCACAGACTCCCTCGCACCTCCTGCTCTGTCGTGTCTGGTGAGATGGATTCTGTCTCTGCCCAGGAGCCTCGTTGTGTCCCCTCCTCTATACTTCTGTCTGCTTCCCCCCATTCCTTCCTCCTCCTAAGTCTCAAGTTCCCCCAACCTCTGTCTTTGTCCTTCATCAATAGCCTTTGATTTCCAACCTGCTCTCATTTCTTGACTGTGCCTGGCCAGTCTAATGAAGATTCTCTCATGCCTTCCCAGGATTGGCTAACATCTCTCCTCACCAGGGTTTCTTTCAAGGAGCCCATATTCCAGGACTCTCTGAGATTTAGCAGTGTCTGCTGTTATATGGCATCTGCATTTCCTGAGCTGCATTTCTGATTGTTTCCAACCACCAGTTTTGTTTTCCTTTGGTCCCCGTTCCTGTCATATAAATCCTCTGCAAAGCTCACCTGTAATTTTCATTTAAATGTGCTTCAGTCTGATTCCATGAATGAAACTGTTTCCTCTAAGAGGTTTTATGCACAGCAAAATAATATATTATTCCTTTAATGCTATTTAATTGTACCAACTTTTTAATTCCTTCTCTTTTGGGGGGAGGGGGTGGTGGGGGGAAGCAGGCAGCTGCATCAGTAATGCTCATAGGTTGCTCCTGGCTGTGCACTCAGGAGTCACTCCTGGTGATGCCCAGAGATCATATGTAGTGCAGGCAATAGAACCCTGGTTACTCGCAGTAAAGGTGAGCACTCTACATACTATAATAGCTCTCCAGCTCCACAAGTACACTTTAAAAACAAACTTATCATGATACTTGGTTTTTATACTATTTTCTCCAAATGGTTTTTATACTATTCTTTCAATAAATTATAAGCATATTTTTTACCATATGATGCTTTTTTTTCTTTTTGGTTCATGCACAGTGATGCTCAGGGGCTACTTCTGGATCTGCACTCAGGAATTACTCCTGGTCATATTCATGGACCATATGGGATGCCAGGAATAGAACCCGGGTCAGACACTTGCAGGTAAAAGCCCTACCCATTGTACTATCATTCCAGCCCCAGGAGCTCAGGGATCACTCCTGATAGGACTCAGGTGACAGTATGAGGTGCCAGGTATTAAACCTGGGTTGGCTGCAGCCAACACAAGTGCCATCCATGCTGTCCTCTCTCTATAGTCTCTTGCTGACAGTATACTCACCTTCACCGGAGACCTCATTCCATTCTCTCAAGTTCTCAAGAGTTCCTGGAACTCAACTTCTTGAAGAGACATTTAATGGCATAAACACCAGAGGAGATGGACATTTTAACAACCTCCTTCATTCAAATGCCCATTCTTATATAATCCTGTAAACATTACTATTCATAATTAATAATAGAGTCTACATTTGACTTAGACCAGAAACGCTAAAGTCTCTAACACACTGTTATAACAATGCTCCCAAGTGATATGATGTTTGCAGCTTTCCTAATATCTCAAATTTATATCGGGTGTCTTGGGAACTCTGGGTTGTTTCTGTTCTATACTTATACCTACTTCTTTCAGCCTCCCCTGAAGAAGCCCATCTATCTGATCTTCATTCACCTGACTTTGATGAATACGTTCTCCATGTTCAAGTTGATCCCTGAGCTCACACCATCCTTTGCAATAAGGTATTTCCTGGATGATGTGGGCTGTCAGGCAACTTTGTACATTTTCCGGGTTATCTGTGGCCTTCGCATCTGCACTACTGCTTTCCTGAGTCTATTCCAAGCCATCACCATGAGTCCCAGCCATTCTACGTGGGCTTGGCTCAAATCTAGACTTCCAAGGTGCCTTTTCCATTCTCTTTTTTTCTTCTGGATTATCAACATACTCATTTACTGACACATCACGAGCACTGTGAGAGCCATCCCCAATATCTCCATGTCCAGCACTGGGTATTATCAGTTAAATTGTTAGAGTAAGCCCCTTGAACAGTCTTTCTCACATGTACTTCTAAGTTCCATGGTGATTTGCGATGGGATCTTTTCAGTCATCATGGTGTGGTCTAGCCTCTACATGGTGATTCTCCTCTACAGACACCACAAGAGAGTCAGGCACGTTCTCAGCCCCAATCTTTCTTCCCTGTCTTCACCAGAGTTCAAAGCTACCCAGAGTATAGTTCTGCTGGTCACCTTCTTTGTCTTCTTCTATTGCTTAAACAACTTCATGGCTTTGTATTTGCAACACATCCCAAGAGAACATACCTCACCTCGCTCAGATTAACGGGATCCTTTCATTAGGCTACCCCACTCTATGCCCCATTGTGCTGATGAGAAATAGTAAGATTCTGTTCAGGTGTCCTCATTATATTTCCAAGGTGAGACCTGTCTTATGTCACAGAACAATCAACAGCATGAGCGACTCCACAACAGCAGAGCTGTCTCTGCAGAGACCTTGTTAGGGAGAGGAGAGGTCATGTGCCCACAGGGTCTAATCCTGGAAACAGATGGAGCATGCACTGAGGCATGGAAGATGCACATGAATGGAAGATACACATAGTGTGAAGACACACAGAGATATGGAAGACCTACATATAGAATGAACAGCGTTGATAGTAAATATTGTTAAATTGTAGTGGTTTGAGTAAAGAAAAAATCCATGCACTTATTTTTCATTTAGTTTTGACAACACCTAACAGTGCTATAGGCTTACTCTAGGTTCTGTGCTCGTAATCACTGCTCCTGGTGCTCAAGGAACACTCTGTTGTGACTGAATCCAAGTTACCTCATGCAAGGCAAGTATTTTATGTCACCAGCACTATAAAAATGTTGAATACACTGGGGATTTTGATGGTGGTAAATGTACACAGTTGAAAAGACAGGTGTTGGAATATTGTATGACTGAAATTCAATCATGAACAACTTAGTAACTGTGTATCTCACTGAGATTCAATTATTTTAATATTAAGTAAAAATCTGAAAAAACATGTTATATAATAGAGGAAATAATGGTCTGATTCGATCTTTCCTTAGATTATAATACTAAATATTTGTTTTGGTTTGGGGCTACACCTAGCATCTTCAAGCTTAAAACCTCTGTCTGTGCACCCAAAAGGAGAGAGAGAACAAAGGGGAATGCCTTGCCACAGAGGTAGGGTGAAATATGGGGGATGGGGGGTGAGGGATACTGGGATCAGTGGTGGTGGAGAATGGGCACTGGTGGAGGGACGGGTATTCAATCATTGTATAACTGAAATCCAAGCACAAAAATTTGTAAATCTACAACTGTACCTCATGGTGTTTCACTAATAAAAATTAAAAAAAAATTTTTAGGCACCATGTTTTACAATACTGTTAATGATAGGGTTTCATGCATAATGCAATCCCTCACCACACCCTCCTCCATCCAGAGTGTTCATTTCCCTCTATCTCCTTCTGACTAACATGATACATTCTAGCATGATACTCTCCAGATCTATCTATACAGTACTTGTCTCTCTTATGTTCATTGCAGCACTGTTCACAATAGCTCAAATCTGGCACATGTTCAAGTAGGGTTATCCTTTCCCATTCTTTATTATTTGCATAAATAATTAAAATCTTTTATTGTTCTTGTTTTCAGCCTTCAGCCCTAGTGATGCATGAGAACCATATGTGGTGCAAGAGAACAAACTGGGGTCAGTTGTGTATTAAGGTCAAAGTCTTGTGGAAATCCCCTGTGGAATCTGTCAGTGTTTGTGTATTGACTGTGTAGTCTGCTACTTTGTTGTACTGGTTTATTTGTTGTAAGAGGTTTTGATTCTGTGTGTGGAGTCCTTAGGGTATTCTATGCATATTATCATGTCATCTGCAAATAGTGACAGTTTTAAGTTTTTTTTAAATTTTGATACCTTTAATTCTGTTTTCTTGCCTCACAGCTGTGACAAGGACTTCTAAGACTATGCTGAATAATAAAGGAGAGTATGGACATCCAATTTATCATCTAGGAATCTTGTTTTCTTACTGGTGTGTCTAGTTAATCTGTCTAATGTCAAAAGTGGGGTGTTAAAGTGTCCCACCACTATGGTGTTCCTATTGATGATCTCTTCAGGTCTATTAGAAGTTGCTTTAACTTTAATGCCCTTTAATTTGGTGCATATATGTTGATCAGTTTATCCCTTAACCAATAGGTAATGTCCACTCCTATCTTACTACTTTCTTTAGTTTAAACATATACCAGGCATTTCTATAAGGTGTTCTACATGTGACTACCCACTCTACCTCAAATTTAACAATGTGTCCTTCCTTTTAGTTTCTTCAGGATCCTGTGAATCCCCTTGCCCTGGCACTTACAACATTCTGCTATACTGACACAACATTCTACTAACACAGTTTTGATCCCTGACATCTCATATGGTCATGTGAGCCCAACAGAAGTGATTCCTGAGTACAGAGACAGGCATAACCCTCGAGTAATGCTGAGTGTGACCACCTGCCCCCCCGCCCATGCTACTTTTTTTGGAGTTTTGAGGGAGCATAATAAGTTGCCTTTTTTCTTGTCTCCTGATAAACTATAAAATAAGACTAGAAGTAAAATACAGATAAAATATTACCCCCAATACTAGTATAATATTGAGATATAACTGTCAGTTAAGAAAGAAAAAAATGGAAGAATAATCAACAAAAGTTAGAAACACTATATATATGTATAT
>JAOXYA010105906.1:0-10754 GCA_028565675.1 Sorex palustris | reverse complement strand
ATATATGTTAGCACTATCTATATGCAAACAGTGTGTGTATCTATCCCTGGATTTCTTGGGAAAGAATTCCAGCTTTAATCTCCATTCTCCTTTGCCATGAGAGAAGGCTGGGTTGGAGTATTTGTTTTAAGAACATTCCTGAAGCCCTGATTTGATGCAGGGCATGTGAAAGCTTTTGTTTTAGGAACAGGTGAGTGTAAGAGAATCCTGTGGCAGGGCCAGAGAGATGGGATGGTGGGCAGAGCTCTTCATTTGCCTTACATGCAGCTGACCTGGATTTGATCATCAGGACTCCTTATGGTCCTCTGAGACCTGCCAGGAGTGCTCCCTGAGCACAGAGCCAAGAGTAAGCTCTGAGCACTGCGGGTTGTAGCGGCCAAAACTAAACAAATAATACTTCAAGTTTAAAACACAAACAAAATTCCCAAAGAGATATCCCAGTATTCTCTGGGCCCTCCTCCTGGTTTTATGAAGATAAAACAGGATAAATCAGTATCTATTTTTATCTTCATAAAACCAGGGGCCAGAGTAACAGTGGAGTGGGTAGAGCAATTGCCTTGCACATAGCTGTTCTGGGTTTGATCCCTGGAATCCCATATAGTCCTCTTAGCCCACCAGGAGAGATCCCTAAGCAAAGAGCCAGGAGTAAGCCCTGAACATAGAAGAGTGTGACTCCGAAACAAACAAACAATAATCCAGTGAGAGTGGATTCTGAAGACTTAAAACAGAGGGATCCTCCTTGGGCAGGACTTCCTTTTTCCTCCCATCTATGTTCTGTGGCTTGCCTACACAGAGAGTCAGATTGACAAATAGCCTATAAATATGGGCTGAAAACGGTGGGTTTTCCAGTCTCTCATTTCTTGAAAAAGAAAGTAATATAAAAAAAGTAATTGAGGGCCCTGGCTATGCTCAGGGCTTATTCCTACATCTGCATTCAGGAATCAATTCTGATGGTACTCAGGGGATCATATGGGGTGCCGGGAATTGAACTCAGGTCAGCTGCATGGAAGGCAAGTGCCCTACCCTTTATATAATCTCCCCGACCCCAAAGTTATTTTTGAGATTGAGACAGATCCACAGTTCTCAGTCAATGATCTTGCCTCTTGTCTTGGGTTAGGTTGAAGATTGGGTCAGCAGTTCTTAAATATTTAACTTAGCAGTTTTCAGAGTCAGCCTTTCCTTGAAAAACGGATTCATTTCAGGAGTATCTCAAAGCAAAAACATTTCCCTCCCCATTCTAAAGGAGTTTGCAGAAGAGGAATAAAAATACATCATTGATTTTTTTTCTTTTTGCTTTTTGGGTCACACCTGGCGATGTACAGGAGTTACTCCTGGTATTGCACTCACGAGTTACTCCTGGCATTGCTCAGGGGACCATATGGGATGCTGGAAATTGAACCTGGGTCGGCCGCGTGCAAGGCAAACACCCTACCCGCTGTGCTATCTCTCCAGCCCCTGATTTTTTTTTAAAACTGAAAAACAGATATTGATTTAAAAAAAATAGAAATACCAACCCTTCAGCTTGAGAAACACTAAAGCAGGTAAGGCACCTGCTTCATGAGTGGCTGAGTTGGGTTTGATTCCCGGGCCCTGCATAGATTCCCCTAAGCACCACCAGGAGAGTTCTCTAAGCCGAGAGGCAGGAATAAAACCTGAGCTCCTCTGGGTATGGCCCAAAACCAAAAAAAAAAAAGAAAAAGAAAAAGAAAGAAAGGAAGGAAGAAAAAGAAGAAAAAAGAATACCAGGCTCAGAAATAAGCCATGAGGTCTTCCCAGGGGCCAGAGTAACAGTGGAGTGGGTAGGGCAATTGCCTTGCACATAGCTGCTCTGGGTTTGATCCCTGGCATCCCATATAGTCCTCTTAGCCCACCAGGAGAGATCCCTAAGCAAAAAGCCAAGAGTAAGCCCTGAACACAGAAGAGTGTGACCCCGAAACAAATAAACAAAGGAAAATAGGGTCTTCCCAAACTAGCCCTTTGGGCTTAGGGGTCTGTGTGTATGTGTGTTTTCATGACCAAAATTTACTTTAGCTGACTTCTCAGTCATTAGAAAAGTCAGGGTCAGAAGCTTTGTGCCCCTTCTTGCCTCTTACACTCCATGGTTAACACCTCTAATTTTTTATTCAATTAAAAGATTTTAAAGGAATCATCTGAACTTGTAGAATGTGGACTCATGACTTCTACTTCCTTTCTTCGGAAATGGCCTCTTGGTCCAGAGCCAAGAATCAGCATTTTTTCAAAACCAAAAAAAAAGTTCCCTCCTGCTCAGACTTGAGAACTCGTGTCACATGGGGCCCCCAGGCACGTGACCCAAGAGCTGACAGACAGGCCTGTCCTGCAGCCGCCAGTCCTGAGCTTGAGCAAGGGGAGATGGCAGTGAGGAGGATGCAGCCTCCTGCCCTTTCTTTCTTTCCTACATCTGCTGTTCCACTTCGGGCTTCACGACTGCTGCCTGCCTAGCCAGTGCTTGAAACCAAGCTCTCAGAGTCCCTTCCCGCATGCGGAACTCTGGTGGTCAGGAGGTTACCCATGTGATACCGGCTCCAGCAGTTAGGTCCTGAGATTTCAGCAATTAGCCTGACGAGATGGTGGTGCTCCTTGGGCTCCCCATCTGCCATTGCTCAGGGATCATCCACTTATTTGAAGACTTAATCCTGGAGCTGAAGAGATAGAAGAGTTCAGCCAACTGGGCACTTGCCTTGTACATAGCCACCCTAGGTTGGATCCCCAGCACCCCAGGTGGTCCCCTGAGCACTGCCAGGAATGATCTCAGAGCACTACTGGGTATTATCCCAGAATCAAGAACTAAAAAGAAAGAGCAACAGCAGCTACTTAACTGTGGGACCCACAAAATAATGTAAGAGTTAAAAGTGCTTACTCTGCATCTGGCCAACTCTGGTTCCATTTTTGCCACTGTATATGGTTTCCTGAGCACAGAGCCAGGAATAGCCTGTGAGTATGGCCTGGTGTGCCCCCCCACACCCCCACCCAAAGTAAATAAATAATAAAACTTTGCTCCTTTTTTTGTGTTTGTATTGATGCCACATCCAGAGATGCTCAGGGCTTACTGCTGGGTTAGTCCTCGGGGGTGGTAGTGCTTGGGGGACCCTATATAATGCTAGGGATTGAACCAGGGTCAGCAGACACCTTAACACCTGTACTCTCTGTCCAGTCTCTTCCCTTTCTTAGTTTCTACTGTGTTGGCTGGAGATGCTAAGTGCTTGATTGTACTTGCTGGAAGATTTTCCTGAGTTGGTGCTCACATACAGGCTCGGTGGCTGTGGTCATTAGTGGTGACTTCCTGGCAGTGTCTTGGTTGTAGTGCTTGCACACTTTGATTGTGGGACTCCTCCATTCCTGGTTGTACTGTACTGGTGATGACAGCACTTGGCTGTGGCACTAGGGATCCTAAACCATAACGCCCCTGAGGTTTACCCTAGATTTTTGTGGGGCAGGGCCAGGGATCAATCCTGTGACCTCATGAGTTTACAGGTTAAGTGTTTTTCCACTGAGCTGTTCCCGGGCCCCCAAGCCGTGTTCTTTTCCAACCAGGCTCCTCTGCTCCCTGAATTAAGCTTTGTGGTCCTTCTGTGGCCAACTGGCATCTCTCTGAGTACATTCTGGTCGTTCCTTCGCACTGATGTCTTCCAGAGCATATCATTCTGTAGAGAATCCCATACCCCATGAGAAATTCAAGCTCTCGGTCTGTTTGGGAGTTAGCCCTTTTCTCCACAGGAATTTGTTTCTGCATTGTCAGAGTAGTGATAGTACCACCCAGTTAAGAATAACTTAGTAAGTTCTGCCACCTCACTTGATTATGATTTCCTTTCTCTGAAGTTATTTAGCACTTACAGTTGTATTGTTCTGACATGGTTTTTAGCATAGCTGATATTCATGATGAACCCTAGGCCTCTTATGATGTAGCACACTGGCCTGTGCTGTGATGGTTAAATCGAGGATTCAGAGGGGCTGGAGTGATAGTACAGCAGGTAGCATTCTTGCATTGCATGCAGCTGGCACAGATTTGATCCCTGGAATACCACATGGTACTTCGAGCCTGCCAGGAGTGAGCCCTGAGCACTGTTGGGTGTGGCTCAAAAACCAAGGGGAAAAAAGTTGAGGTTTTAGAAATATGTGTGCATGAAGCAATAATATTTCAGGGAAATGAAAGTACCCAATTAAATGTTTTAAAAGTATCTCTGTTACAGCCTTTTTGTTTAAGTAGAGTAAATTAATGGTTACTTAAAGCCTTAAAACTTCCTACAGTGTTATTTGATCATGGTTGACATAATAGTTCTTTTATTTAGAGGTTTTTTGGGTTTTTTTTCCTGTAACATTGAGCAGTAAAACCTGTCTAGCCTAACTATAGATCATTCTGCGGGTTATGATCTTTAGCTACTCCCTACCAGGGAGATGGAGGCAGAGAACAACCACTGGCATTTTCTGAAAACCTGAGAACTTGTATTTTTTCATCTTGACAGTTGCATACAGTACAAGGTAAATATTAATCAAAAGATTAAATGCTAAGTCGTTAGCTTTTACAGAATTATGGGCAATTATCTGAGATTACTTTAGAAAAAGTATTGACTTCAGCTAAATTTCTTGCAGTCTAAAATGCTTTTGGTCTTGTGGCACATATCTTTTAAATTTTTAAATTTTACAGAGAGTATTAAGCACTGAAAAATAAAACTGAATACAGATGTGGTATTAGGAGATCAGTTTCTTATTAGTAATAAAAACACGGGGCCAGAGTGATAGTATAGTATAGAAGGCAGGGGTAGTACATCTGCCTTCATGTGACCAACCTGGGTTCAATCCCTGGCTCCACATATGGTCCCCTAAACCCACAGAAGTAAGCACAGAGCCAGGAGTAAGCCCTGAATACCAGTAGGTGTGCCCTCACCCCCTCTCCCCCCAAAAGGAAAACCATAAAAAGGAGATTCTGTCAATTATCAAACAGTCAACAGATTGCCTGTCTTGGGGCAGAAGGGAGAAAACTCAACAAATAATAAACATTTGTTTTAGAGTTGAACATATTAGAGCATATATCTGTATATCTAGTTATATATTACATATCTATATATGTATATATATATTGTCATTTGGTTTTGGTTATTTGGGGCCTTTTTCTATCTTCTGTTGTCTGGAGATTTTTTTGCCCCCCACTGATTCTGCTTCTGGGAGCTTACTGATTCTGTTCTCAGCTGCTGTTACTCCGCTGCTGAGTCCTTCCAGAGTTTTCCATTTAGCCGCCTATACATTTCAGTTCTGTCATTTCTGTTTGTATTTTTTTCTCATTTCTTCTCTCGTCGCCTCTAGTGTTTTATTGACTGTCAGGTCTGTTGTTCCTTTGAGCTCATTAAACAGCTGAAGTATTTCCAGTCTGAAGTCCCTTTCAGGAGAGTGTATAGGTGGTTATTGCTGATTGCGTCCTCAGGATTACTGGCTTCACCCACTACTCTTGGTGGGGTTCTGGGCTGCCTTCCCAAGGCTCTTTCCTTCCCAGTATGGAGGTGTGTCAGCACCCTTCCCCCACACTTCCAGCGAGGTTTCTGGGGGACTCTGTGAACTGAGGGCGTCCTATTTCCGGAAACTACAACTTCTGACCTGTGAGCAGAGCCAGGTTCTGCCACCAGCTCCTCTAGTGCTCAGGAGCTACTCCAGGCTGTGTGTTTGGGGATTACTTCTGGCAGTGCTCAGGGGATTGTGTGAAGCTGGGGATTGAACCTGGGTCTCCAGTATGCAAAGCATGTGTTCCAGCCCATTAAATTAACTCTCTAGCCCCTGATTTTATTTCTTAAACTATGTAACTAGTAGCCTTCCTCTTATGGCCCCATTATTTATTTGTTTATTTGTTTGTTTGTTTTTGGACCACACCCAGTGGTGCTCAGGGCTTATTCTGGCTCTGTGTTCAGGGGACCATATGTGGTGCTGGAGACTGAACCTGGGTCAGCTGTGTAAGAAGTAAGCACTCTACGCCCATTCTGTTCCTCTCACCCCTTATTATGCCCACTTTAAAGGCACATTGTACACAGATTAATATGGGTAAATCCTAGGAAACTTTGATCCCCAGTCTCAGGGGAATGTTTAAAAGTGAGGTATGGGCACATAATCAGTTTCATATTTATTCTTTGTATCCATTTCATCTTTCTCAATCATATCTCTCTGCTCTTGTCTTTTATGAGAAAAATCATAAAACATAATAGGTATTTTTAAACAAGGAGATATTTTCCTTGTTTAAATCTCTTAATCCAAAATTTCTGATTCTATACGATGTATTATTACTGTAGTTGTGTTATTACTATAGCTGTGAAAGAGATTGACTTAGACGCTTTTTCCCCCCTCAAGAAGTTTTTTCTTTTTTGGTGAAGGAGAAGTTAATGGAGTATTTGGCATAACAGAGAAAATAGCATGAAAGAGTAAAAATTCAGGACTCTCAAATGCTAGTCTTTCTTGTAATTAGTTATGTTGACCTAAGGGGATAAGTTATTTCACTTGTTTGTGTTTCTGTCTTGTTTTGTTCTGTTTTGTTTTGGTCTGATTTGGGGGCCTTAGCTGAGGATGCCCAGGGCTTATTTCCGGCTCTGCACTCAGGAATTGGCTCTGGCAGTGCTCAGGGGACCACACCATACCCATGCTGTTCTCTCTCCTGAGTTAAAAACACCTCCTGTTTTTCAGTTCTTTTTTGTTGTCCAAATGGTATTAGTATCTGTTAGCTGTACAGAAAATATAGTCTGAGCTTAAAGCAAGCTGGTATGTGTGAAAGAACTCTTTAAAAATATCTTCATGAGTGAACGTTCTTGTTAGTTGTTTACAAATATTTCATAGTAGTATAAACTGGAATTTATGAGGCATCTCTCTCTCTCACTTTCTCTCTCTGTATACATTTATATATGTTGATTTTGGTTCATACTTAGTGGTACTTAGAAGCCTTTGCTGAGGGCCTGTGCTTGGAGGTTGCTTTCAGCATTGCTCAGGAGAGCAGGGCCTTCTGTATGTAAAACATCCCCATAACCTGTTGAACTATCTCTCCATCCCTGTGAAGACTTACTTATTTATTGGCTTTGGGTCACATCTGCTGTGCTTAGGGCTTACTTCTAGCTCTGTGCTCTCGAATCACTCCTGGTAGACTCTGAGGACCAAATGTTGTGCCAGGAATCAAACCTGAGCCAACCACATGTTAGGCAGCTACCTTACTGACTATGCTATCTGTCCGACTCCTATGAAGATGTGCCTTTTTTTTTCTTTTTGGGTCACACCTACCTGGCAATGCACACGGGTTACTCCTGGCTCATGCACTCAGGAATTACTTCTGGCAGTGCTCAGGAGACCATATGGGATGCTGGGAATCAAACCCGGGTCGGCCGCATGCAAGGCAAATGCCCTACCTGCTGTGCTATCGCTCCAGCCCCTGAAAATGTGCTTTTTAAAAGATGAAATGAAGGACTGGACAGATAGTACAGTGCTTAAGGCACTTGTCTTTCATGCTGCCAACTTGGGTTCTATGCTGGCACCACATGTTGTCCCCCAAGCATTGCTTGGTGTGTTCCCTGAGTGCAGACCAGATGTGAGCCCCAAGCACTGCCAGGCATAGATCCTTCCAAAAAATACCTTAAAAAGTAAAATGAGGAAAAACACCTAGGTATGTATTTATTTATCTTTGATTTGGGGGGTCATACCCAACTCAGGACTCACTCCTCACTCACAGGGCTTGGGGACCCTGTGTAGTACAGAGGATCAGTACTGGCTCAGATGTATGCGAGGCAAGTGTACTATCTGCTGTACTATCTTTCCAACCCTGGAATTTTTGTTTTCAATAAGAACCATGCCCAGCTTAGGGACGGTCCCCTGGCCCACACCTGGAGTTTCTCTGGGGTTCATGCCATGCTGCATATGGAACTCAGAGCCACATACATACAAAGCTTTATTAGCTCTACCCCTTGAGCTACCTCCTTGCCCCAGCATTTGAATGTAAATAATTTCATTTGCTGCTAGGTGTTCATACTCCTCTGTTCAGCCAGTGAATTCCTGTTTACATGTTATAAACAGGAATTCTCCTGTCAGCAAATTGACTTTCAGTATATTAAACGTAGTTCTCTTGTCCTAGGTGGGATCTCATCGTGTCCGTATGTCAAGGGGATTTGAAGCCAATGCACCTGCTTTTGATCGGTGAGATCTCATTTGTACATAGTGATCTAAGTTCTGAAGTTGGTCAGCAGTGAGGCTAATTCAATGTATTTATCGGATTCAGATCCATTTTTCTGTTTCAACTCTGAATAAAATTTCTTGGGATTTCTAATTTAACTAGAAGACAGTGACACCCTGTCACTATCGCTGCTGCCCCTAGTGTCAGCAATAGTAGTGCTAGGTGTGTGGCTCATCTTCTCTTGGCCTTCAAGATTCCTCTTTAGATGTGGTGTCGAGAAGACAATCTCAGTCAGATGTAACTGTTAGCAGCTGAAATGGGTCTAGTCCCAATTGAGTTGTACTGGAAGTGACAAACACACATTTGAGGGCCAGAGAGATAGTATAATGGGTAAGGTGCTTGCCTTGCATGCAGCTGACCCTGGTTCAGTCCTCAGCATCCATATGACCCTGAGCCCTGCATGGAGTGTTTCCCTGAGCACAGAGCCAAGAGTAAACCCTGAGCACAGTCAGTTGTGGCCCCCAGACAAAGAATTCTTTAAGACAGCAAGAAAGAGAAATGTGCATTTGATCTCAGTGTTTAAAAAAAATAGAAGTCTTAGTAATACTAGCAATTAACTTTATATCGATTACATGTTGAAATGGGCCAGAGCAATAGCATAGCGGGTAGGGCATTTGCCTTGTACACAGCCCATCTGGGTTCTATTCCTCCACCCCTCTCAGAAAGCCCAGCAAGCTACCGAGAGTATTCTGCCCACATGGCAAAGCCTGGCAAGCTACCCCGACGTATTTATTCAATATGCCAAAAACAGTAACAAGAAGTCTCACAATGGAGATGTTACTGGTGCCCGCTTGAGAAAATTGATGAACAATGGGAGGACAGTGACAGTGACATGTTGAAATGATGAAATGATGCCTGAATTAGATGAAATAAATTACATGTACATTAGTTGTATCTGTTTACTCTTTCTCAATATATTTCTTATGGGAGATTTAAACACTTTCTTTGATTCATGTTGTGCTCCCTTTGGATGGCTTTGCACTGTAGCCTCTGCAATATTTAGCAGCTCATCATGTGAGCGGTTTTAAGGCTGTAACTCCTCGGGGGTCCTTCTGAGTCATCCTGGGGACTATGGGGTGCAGCTGCGTGGATGGCTGTGTTCTCTACATTGTCCAGCACAGCATCACTAAGCAGTGAGGGAGTGATGACTGCACATCCCACGGAGGTGGAAGCTTCAGCAGTGATGAGTCAGAACGGAAGTGGCATTAACCAAGCTTTCATAAATTCAGAATTTCAGGGCCACGTGAAATGAATTTGTATCCAATTTTGCCAATTCTGTTCACTTAAGTTCTGCCACATTGATTCTCTTCTAATAATAAAAGCGTATCTTCTAAAAAAAAATCTTTTGACGTATACCTATTTTCTTCAATAGGCACTTTAGAACTCTTAAGAACTTATATGGCAAACAAATAATAGTAAATTTGCTTGGATCTAAGGAAGGTGAACATATGCTAAGTAAAGCTTTCCAGGTAAGCATGATTATTTTTCCTTCTCTTCCGGTTCATGGATATCTAAAGTGGTATTTTTCGGTGGGTGAGAGGTGGTGATTTGGGGCCATACCTGGCTTGGTGGTGCTCAGAATTTACTCCTGGCCCTGTGCTCAGGGAGGGGTGTGTGATTTGAGGCCATACTTGGTGGTGCTCAGACTTAAATGCTGGCCCTGTGCTCAGGAATCAGTCCTGGGGTGCTCAGGGTACCATATGCAATGCAAGTCAAGAACATTAACCCCTGTAATATCTGTCCAGCCCCTAGAATGGTATTTAAAAAAGAGTGCAGTACAATAACCAACCTCTTCCTGAAGGTACATTTCTTTTTGGGAAAAGATGGGTGCTTATTGGAATCATTAATTCTTTGGAGCTCTTAGGAAACAATTTAAGGTAAGGTGGCTGAAATTGGGAGTAAACTGGGAGTATGGAACCTTTGAAGAAACATGGAAGTGTTTTTACATCTGCTTTTATTATCTGGTGAAGAAGCAGAAGAATATTCTCCCTCTTCCAAACTCGGCTGTCACTGGTAGAAAAACACCAGGCAGATTTCTCCTTCATCTGTTCAGTGCCTTGCCTCTTTCCTAGAAACCGTAGTGACTGTGAGATGGCAAAGAATGCATTGGAATTTACCTTCCTGTATTAGTGAGAGAAAATGGAAGAATTTCAAATACAAATTAAGAGCCCCAAATGTCTGACTTACTTCCTTTTGGTGAAACAAGAAAGGTTTTATCGAAACATTTAGAAAAATGTGAGGGGAAATGGAGAAGTACATGTCAAGAGAGAACACGGGCTTCTCCAGAGTGGAAATAGGCCAGCACAAAAACATTGAGATAAGCAAGCAAGATAAGTGTCCAAGGGTGAGCCTGGACTTAAAGAACAAGCACCAAATGTCTGACTTCTGAAGTAAAAATATTCCTCAAAAAAAGATTGTTGGGGGCTGGAGCGATAGTACAGCGGGTCGGGCTTTTGCCTTGCACGCAGCCAACATGGCCGACCCTGGTTCGATTCCCAGCATCCCATATGGTCCCCCAAGCACCGCCAGGAGTAATTCCTGAGTGCAT
>JAOXYA010105897.1:0-10754 GCA_028565675.1 Sorex palustris | reverse complement strand
GAGGGGCGGAGAATCGAACTCGGGTCGGCCATGTTGGCCGCTTGTAAGGCAAACACCTTACCGCTGTGCTATCGCTCCAGGCCCAGGGGGAGGTAGTGATAGTATTACAAAACATATTCCAATCATTTTTCTTCTCTTTTTCCTTTAGGCACATGGCTAAGGCTTGGGCACCATCCAACTCTCACAGAATTCTACAGTTTTTTTCATGATGGTTTCTAGATGGACTTGAGTCTTGGCTGCTAGAGACTCCTGGTACAGGGAAATGGCGACCAGTCTAAACTTCAGAAAGCAGAGTTTTCAGTTGTTAAAAAGGAGAATTTTTTTGCTTTTGAAACTTCTAGCTCTTGTCTTCACAGTGGTTCTATTTTGTGAATTTTTAATCTATTACATAGTGATTTTTCGGTGTGATTGGCCAAAGTTGAAAACTCCAGTTAATGATGGGCAACATGAGAGACCAGAGCCAGTGCTGAAAGCTATGTTCTTGGCTGACACCCACTTGCTTGGACAAATTAAAGGCCACTGGTTCGACAAATTACGAAGGTAAGAGTGAGAATCGGGGATCTTCCCTTTTTCTTTTGCGGGAGTGGTTGTGTTGGTAGGACTGGGGTGGGGATGCCCAGCAGTGCTCCAAAGCTGCTCTGGGCTCACAGGTCAAGGGTTGTTCCTGGTGGTATTCTGGCCACGGACCATGAGGTTCAGGACCAAAGCTGGACTGCTTGCATGCAAGGCATGTGCTTTGCCCATCAAGCTCTCTCTCTTGTCCTCTTTCTGAAATTCTGTAGACAGAAAGAGGAGCTTGGCCCCTCCTTGTGTCACCTGCCCAAATCTCCTCCCTTTGTAAAGGGAAACCAGACCCCCACTGTCTGTGAGCACCAGGACTTATTATTCCATTCACCAGTGGATGGACACTCAGGTTGCTTCAACCTCATAGCTATGTGAGTAACACACTACTGAAAGGTGCTTTCAGCTACTGGCTGGAAGTTCTGCTGGTTGTTGCTGGCCCTGTATGTGACTCACCTTCCTTCCAATGGCAGTGTCTGTGCTTCTCTGAATAGGTGTTTGCTATTGCCTGGGGCTTCACCTCTGGAATACCTTGGATATAGATGAAACTTGGTGCTAGCTGGGAAGCTGGTTACTTTCTTTCTCTGGAGGTGAGAGGAGACAGGAGGAGAAAGGTGGAGAAGTAAAGAGCTCACCTTTGGAATGAACGGGAGGGCAGCCTGCCTGCCTCTCTTCTCACGCCTATAATGAATCATTTCTAATCAGTAGATGGGAATGCCTGGTGGATCATTGGGCAAGGAGTCTTTGTCAACTCCCAAGAGCTACTCAGGAAGCCAGGAGCAATCTCTCCCATGGTTCTTGGCCAACTGACCCATTGGTTCAGTGTGGGGGGTTCTGTGGTGCCAGGGATTACCTGGTACCAGTGGATTACCTCCCACCAGCGCTAGGGAGAAAGGAGGTAGTCTCCAGGGCTTCACCTGGAGATGCTTGGGGGGGACCATGTTGTACAGTGCTGGAGGTTGAAAGTGTCAGTCTCATAAAGGTCCATGGTTGGCAGCCTGCCTCATAAGCTGGGGGAGAGGGCAGCTAGGATAGAGGATCACTAAGTCTATGATGATAGTTCCGTATAGGAGATGTGTGCTGAAAGTAGATAAAGGACCAAACGCGATAGCCTCTCAATATCTGTATTGCAAACCATAACGCCCAAAAGTAGAGAGACAGTATGGGGGAAATTGTCTGCCATGGAGGCAGGCGGAGGGCTGAAAAGGGGGGTGGATACTGCGGACATTGGCAGTGGAAAATGTGCACTGGTGGAGGGTTGGGTGTTCGATCATTGTACGACTGAAACTCAAACATGAAAGCTTTGTAACTATCTCATGGTGGTTCAAAAATAACTAGTTTCAGTCTCGTGCAAGGTGGATCCTTAACTCCAGTACTGTCTCTCCTGCTCCTTCACCTTTTTAATATGTGTTTATTTGTTTGGTCTTTGGGGCAGCATGAGGTGATGAGAATCTCACTGAGTGGTCCATGTGCAAAGCATGTGCTGTAGCCTTGGAGTTCTCTTCCTAGCCTTCAGTGGCCCTTTCAGTGTGCCTAGGGTGGGTTCCCCTCAAGAATCAGACTCATACCTAACTTTTCTCTGTTGATGTCAAGGGAATGGCAAATGGAGCGAGCCTTCCAGACCGCTTTGTGGTTGTTGCAGCCGGAAGTTGTCTTCATTCTGGGAGACATTTTTGATGAGGGGAAGTGGAGCTCTTTTCAGGTAGGACCCTGGAATCCAAGTACCTAATTCTGTTCTGAGGGCCTAACAGAGGCAGTGCACAGCCTCCACTATGTAATTTCAGTGAGGCTGAAAGTTTTGCTTAGTTTGTCTGTATTAAAGATGGAGAGTCCCCCTGAAGGCCTGTTAATGTCTTTTCAGCATTAGTAGTTAGGTTGGCTAATCTTATCTTTGTGTAAAAAGTACATAGATTAGTCAGACATCAGTTTGTTGAAATGAACATTTCAACAATGAATGAACCTCTAGGAAAGTGGAAATTCAGGTGAGAGGATGCCATATTAACATGTATGTTTAACTTTTTATTCTTTTATTTAACCATAATCTTAAAGAATTGCATTACAAAATTAGATTTTTGCCCCAAAACTTACTTGCCACTCTTTTTATTTGCCTCTGAGTGAGAGGTGTAGATGAAGGAGTTTGATATGAGGTCCCTTTGCCTTCAGGGAATATTGAGGTGATGAATGTGTTCCCACAAACCAAAGAGAAAGTCTACTTATAGAAAGCTTTGCTGGAATTGTGTGGGGGGGTGCAGAAAAGAGAGAGAGAGAGAGAGACAGAAGGAGGAGGAGGAGGAGGAAGAGGAGGAAGGAGGAAGTAGAATAAGGAGGAGAAAGAGAAGAAGAAGTGCTAGGTCACAAATGGGTTTGGAAGGCATTTTCTTTAGGTAAAGGGCATTTTAAAAAAATTATTGGTATTTCCCAGGAATTCAAAATTGAAAGGAAGTCTTGGTCCAGATGTGATAGAAACTCATTGTTTATAAGGTTGCAATTCTGTTATGTTATCTCATAATGAAATATTAGGTAATGGAAATGGTCTACATAAAAACCATCTCGTTATAAAATGAGGTTGGCTAGATGTTTCTTTTGCAAATTAAAATTTCTAATTGTATGGTAGTCTAATTTTTAACTATTTACTAAAATGAAGTCTTTGTATATTTAGGATTCTCTAACCAGCATATTTCTAATGATTGGGCTACAGTAAATACCTTTGGACAGAATTAATATTAAGAGGTTTATTGCCAACTTTACAGTATCTATCCAACAGATTCTTTTTTTTTTTTGCTTTTTTTTGAGGGGGGTCATATCCGGTGATGCACAGGGGTTACTCCTGGCTTTGCAGTCAGGAATTACTCCTGGTTGTGCTCAGGGAACTATATGGGATGATGGGAATCGAACCCGGGTCGGCCGCTTGCGAGGCAAACGTCCTACCCATTGTGCTCTAGCTCCAGCTCCCCAACAGATAATTTTTAAGATTTAATAATAACCAACGTATTTCTCAAGCTTTAATATCCTAAGCAAATGTTAGAGCAGTTGTGGAATTTTTTCTTGATTAAAAAACTTTTTTAAATTGAATCTCCGTGAAATACACAGTTACAAAGTTGTTCATGATTGGCTTTTAGTTGTAAAGTTTTCCAACACCCGTCCCTTCACCCATCACTTCATCCCTACATTTCCCACCACCAGTGTCCCTAGTTAGCCTCCTGCCATGCCAGCTGTGAAATGTTTGACTTTCTCCCACACTCATCAGTTCTCATTACCCCAGTTATGGCCATAAGGAAATGTTCTCACTGAGGCACGTGCTCATATTTGGCCAGTTGGGATACATGAACAGTTAACTTGGCACTTCCAAAGAACTGACTACAGCATGTCCAGACCTACAGCCATTGCTCAACTTGAGGTTCAGGCAAAGGTCTGGAAATGACAAGAGGTGTTTGAATCTAATATTCTGGTCATTGTCTGTTAATGTTTTAAGATGATGGGGGGGGCGTGGGAGAAGACCATTAGAGCTAAAACATGACCTTTTTCTAAGAGAAAAGGAAAAGAAAGATAAATCAGAAACATGATCCTTTTGAACTTTTGGCATTGTACAGGGATAACTTCTCACCATCAAGATGTAAGTCATGTTTTGCAGTAAGAGGAAAGAGAGGGTCTCTCTGGGATTTAGCCACGAACCCTTGTCCCCGCAGGCCTGGCAGGATGATGTGGAGCGATTTCAGAAAATGTTCAGACACCCAGGCCAGGTGCAGCTGAAAGTGGTCGTTGGCAATCATGACATTGGCTTCCACTATGAGTAAGTATCTCCCCAGCCTCACCCGGAGAACACCGTGAATGCTCATGATTTGTTTGCTCTTAGGCCACACCCAGTAGTGCTCAGCTTAGTTGTGGCTCTGTGCTCAGGGATCACTTTTGGCTCGGGGAACCATAGCGGGTGCTGGGGATTGAATCTGGGTCAGGCGTGTGCAAAGCAAGTATTCTGCTGCTAGCTCTTGTGTTGGCTCCGGTGAACACTCAAGTCAGCCCTGAGTTTTCCAGTATGGAAGTGGACATTTGTTTTCCATAAAAGACAAGCACTCCGGAAAGTCAGGTTCCACGAGGGCACAGGCAGGGAGTTTTGTCTGGCACGCTGAACTCCTTCAACAAACCTCTGTTGGGTAAAAGATTTATATGTGCCCTTGGGGGAGTCTCACTTGACTTCATGGCCATTTGTTTACTTTGGGAACCTGGAAACAGGACATTTAGAAACTCCCACCTAATTTCAATGTAGCGCTTATGATGTGTGAGATTGAGCAGTTTACTCTCATGTTAACTCTTAATTTTTTTATTTGTTTTTGCGTCACACCTGGCAATTTTCAGGAATTACTTCTGGCTCTGCACTCAGAGAAGTCGCTCTGGTGGTGCTGGGGACCAAAGCTAGGTTGGCTGTGCACACCCTACCTGCTGTACTTTCACCCCAGCCCCCATTCATTTAATTTTTACCATGATCTTAGTAAAACAGTCCCCACCACACCCTCCCCCCACACCTTTTTTAAATTTAATTTTATGAAGTTGTTTGAAACAACGAATTACATTCAGTGTTCCAACACCAATCCCACCACCATTACACCTTCCCACCACCATATTTCAAATTATTCCACCCCTATCCTCTAAGCCTGTGCCCAAAGCCAAACCCCTCCCCACACACCTTTGCATGTGGTTTTTGTTTTGGGTTTCAGTTACATGCTGTGATCTGTGGTCTGAAGGGAACATGATTGAGATACTTGGATAGACACCAGGTGCACATAATTTGTCTGAACTGTTCGATGTTATTATTGGCTATTGTTGTTCAACTCTCCCTAATTTATAAATTAAAGTTTGTCATGGGAATGCACATAGAGGAGGCAACATGGTATAAGGTTTGGTACTCACCGTGTTTAGGCATCACCTGAGATGTATTTACAGGGGGAAACAGGCCTGGGAGCTAAGTCAGCCCTTGAGACCTCATGATTAGCCTCAGGGGATGAGAGGTGCCCCTCGGGGCTCCACCCAGCAGGAGACTCAAGTAACGCCAGTTGGGCACTCAAACCATGAGTTATTTTCTGTATTCATACTAATGCATAAACATTCTAAAATGAACTGTTCTCAATTATTTTCCCTCCCTTATAATTGAATATAGGATGAGCAGATACAAAATAGACCGCTTTGAGAAAGTCTTCAAGCCTGAAAGGCTGTTTTCCTGGAAAGGAATTAAGTGAGTATTCATTTGCAGATTTTCAGGAAGCCATTTTATCCTTGGAAACTGAATTCTATCAGGGGATCTGCCCTGTGGGGTCTGGCCAGGCTCGGCTCTGTCTGGCTCTGGAAACAGACTTTGATGTGGGCCGTGGGGAGGGGTCTACACCCTCCTTCCCCTGAGAGTCCCCAGCCAGTTGGTCAGTCGTGGACTTTGCCCAGCTACTCAAGTTTTGTTCTTTCTGGGTGATAGAATTCATCAGCCATCAGTGCAGTCATTCATTCACAGTTTATTCTGCTTTATAAAGAATATGGTTGTGGTGTGCTGGATCCAGATGGTACTCACCTTGTTTCAGGCATCCCCAAGATGTATTTCAAGGGGTCTGGTGGACTGTCTCCTGCACCTTATGGGCCTTGTGGTCTGAGCGGCCGAGAACTGGGTCTGGTGCTCTGAGTACTGGGTGCCTCAAGCACTGGGTCTGCTGGTCTGAGTACTGAGTCTTTGGCCCGAGCACTGGGTGTGTGTTCTGGCTGTGTGCTGTCTCACTGCTTCATGGCCACACCACCCTGCGCCCCCAGCCTTGGTGCTTATCTTGAAGCTCCCTAGCTTGGTCTATTGTGACTGTCAGCACCTGCTCCCCTCCATGTGGCCATTTCCTTGCTCAACTCAAGACGCTTTCTGGGGATGGGTTGTAGCTCCCTGGACAAAACCACGTACCAAGTCTACTTGCTGGCACTGGGGAGAGATCTGGTGAGGAGCGTGTCCTGTTTGCCATGTCCTTCCCGTGGGCTTCAGTATCACATCGTCAGCTTTGGCTATAGCAGTTCAAGGGACCATCAGTTGAGACATTCTCTGTGAAGCTCCTGTAAACCAGGTTCAGTGGGTTTTCTGCAGATAACCCCCCTCCCCCTTGCACACACACCAGAGTGTATAGGGCCAAGTTTCTAGAAACTTCCTTTGCACTGTTGTCATGGAGGTGACACAGTCTGTTATTCCTCAGTAGGCAGAAAGAAATGAAATATGCATATCTGCATCTTGGCATTTGACTGCAGCCCCTTCTCTCTAACTCGTTCCATTTTAATCAGCCTTTATTTTCTTTAAACCTGGTTGATCAGTGTGTAGGAAAGAAAAGAATATGGAAGGATATTTAAAGGATACTTCCACTAAAAGGATATTTAATAAAAGGCTGTTGGAGTAGAATTACGGTCGGGGGGGGGTGACAGAGTACCCTGACCACAGTTGGCTTTGCTCTCATCCTGGTTTGAAATCACCAGAGCCCCTTAGCGCTAATCAGCACCCCCATCCCCTCCTCACTCCCCCCCCCCCCACATCACTCTCTCCGTCCCATCCCAATGTCCCTGAGTGTTGCCTGCCTTCACTCTCGGGAGCACTTGTGACAGCTGGCAAGCCCTTTTAGGGGCCAGGCTGTGTCCTGGAGCAGATGATACTGGCGTGTGTGGCTACCATCCCCAGCGTCCCAGAGAGGAAGAGAAGCCAGGACACTTGGCCAGGAGTGAGCTTCCTGGGCCTCTGATCTTAGTTCTTGTTGCTTTAACATGCGTTTTTCTCACAGGCACAGAGTTTTATGTATTTTTGTGTTTTGGGTCCTACCTGGCTGTGCTCAGGGCTTATTCCTGGCTGCGTGCTCAGGGATCACTCCTGGCAGAGCTCAGGAGACCCATCGTGGTGCTGGGGATTGAACCCAGGTCAGGGTGTGCAAGGCCAGTTTCTCCTGCCCCTGTTTAGGGTTTAAATCATTCTACTCTCAGTCATGCTATTTGATTCTCCTCCTTGGGACTTGCAACAAAAGTTTCACCCAGAGTGAGGGCTGCTGTAGGGTGTCTGCACACTGGTTTCTTTTCATTTCCCGGAAACTCCTTGCTATCCCAACTCTCAGCCCGTTTTGCTTCCCTCTCTCCCAGCTTTGTGATGGTCAACAGTGTCGCCATGGAAGGAGACGGCTGTGAAATTTGCTCTGAAGCAGAAACTGAACTCATTGAAATCTCCCACAGACTGAACTGCTCCCGAGAGGTAGGCGCTGCACCTTCGCACTGGTGCTTCTCTGGGCAGCCTCACAGCCCTGCCTCCCTGAGCTGACTGATTTCTCTCCAACAGGAATACAGTTCCCACCGATGTGGACACAGGCAGCGGCTACCAGCCTCAGCCCCAATCCTTCTGCAGGTGAGGGGGACAGAGAGCTGAGTTCATGGGTTTGCAGGGACGGTCCAGCAGTCTCTAACACCACATCTGATTCCTCTCTGAACCCTGGGCAGCATTTCCCGCTGTATCGGAAAAGCGATGCAAACTGTTCTGGCGATGACGCGGCCCCTCCTGGGGAGAGGGACCTGCCTTTCAAGGAGAGATACGATGCGCTTTCCAGGGAGGCTTCCCAGAAGGTGAGCTAGCGGCCAGACATGTGCTTTTGTGATTATCGATCAGGGTTGGGTGATACCTCATATTTTCATGTCATTGCTTTGTTTCTATCTCTCCATTCCTGCCCTTAAATAGCAGTGAATGTACTTCTATTTGCTGATATCGAATTAATAACTATCTCAGTAATTCTTTTTTTTTTTTTCTTTTTGGGTCACACCTGGCAATGCACAGGGGTTACTCCTGGCTCTGCACTCAGGAGTTAACTCCTGGCGGTGCTAAGGGAACCATATGGGATGCTGGGAATCGAACCCGGGTTGGCCTCGTGCAAGGCAAATGTCCTATCCCGCTGTGCTATCTCTCCAGCCCCTATTCTTTTTTTTTTTAAAGGAACTTTACAGACAGTTCTTTTTCCTTTGGTGGGTAAGGTTATTTTTGTCTTGGGGCCACATCCAGTGAAGCTCAGGAGTTATTCCTGGCTCTGTGCTTCTGGATCATTCCTGGTGGGACTCTGGGTACTATATGAAATGACAGGGATTGAACCTGGATCTGCCATGGGATAGGCATATGCCCTACCTTGCAGTGCTAGCTCTCTGGCTCCACAGAGTTCATTTTTTAAATTATTAGGCTTTCATTTTTTTTAAAGGGTCTTGGGGGGGATTCTTTGGCCAGTTCACTTTTAAAATCAATTACTATATTTTCATTCCTTTTTAAGGGGTGTTGAAGGAGTCTTTGGGCCACAACTGTTGGTGCTCTGTTCTTACTTTTAGCTCTGTGCTCAGGGAATCACTTGTGGCAGTGCTCAGGGAACCAAATGCAGTGCTGGGGATCAAACTGGGGTCAGCTGTGTAGAAGGCCTTACTTCCTGTACTATCTCTGTGGTCCCTGAAGTATTCTTTACTCTTACTCAACTTTTTTCACCAATCTGAATGGGACTTAAAATGTGCCTACATAATGCATATGTAGCTCTAAGCTAAATTAATAAAAGTGCTTATAAAAATATTACATTAAAAATATTAAAAATCTGGGATGAGATTATATTGTTTCTAAGAACCTGTACTTTTAAAATTTTTTTTTTTTTGCTTTTTGTTTCATACCCAGCGATGCTCAGGGGTTACTCCTGGGTGTGCACTCAGAAATTACTCACGGCGATGCTGGGGCGACCCTATGGGATGCCGGGGATCGAACTTGGGTCGGCCGCATGCAAGGCAAATGCCCTACCAGCTGTACTGTTGCTCTGGCCCCACTTTTGTTTTTGTTTTGGGGCCATACCTGACAGTGCTCAGGGTTTACTCTTGACTCTGCTCAAGGATCACTTCTGGGTGGACTCTGGGCACCGTATGAGGTGCTCTGGGTGAACAGGGATGTGCCGGTGCATGGTCAGAGTTCTACCCACTATTCTGTCTATCTCACTGCAATACCAGAACTTACTTTTAATAATAATTTCAGTGGTATTTTTAAACTTAGATGTTAAAACTTAGTTGAAAATAAGTTCAACTTACTCCTTGGAGTAAGTTTAGTCTGTCAGGATAAAGTGTTCTTAAGGGCGAGTTTTGTCTTTCCCGTACTGTAGCAGCTACTCCAGACTCACGTGCATCCTCCTCCCTCTGCTTTCTCGCCCCCAGCTGCTGTGGTGGCTGCGGCCACGGCTGGTGCTGAGCGGCCACACACACCATGGCTGCCAGGTGTTCCATGGGGCAGGCCTCCCGGAGCTCAGCGTGCCATCCTTCAGTTGGCGGAACAGAAACAACCCGAGTTTTGTCATGGTAACTGGAACGTTTATTTCCATCAGAAAGCTTTTATACGTATTGAAGTCAACACAGTATTCAACTACATCATTGCTGCTATCTGTTACAAATATATAAAGATCATAAATAAACTCTCCCACGGCACACGAACGCTCAGTTCAATATGAGCCCCCTATCCAAATGCTCTCTGAAGACAAACCCAGAGGGTGGAAATGGTTCCTGGAGGGTCAGGGCGAGCCTCAGCAGAGGGATTTACCTCTCAGGATGGCAGTGCCTCTGATACTAGGCTCTGTATGTTCAACTTCCTAAGGAAACAGCATTGATTATTCATCACCTACACTCATATTTTTTGCCTTTTTGTCTGCACATACCCTTCTTCCCTGGAAGAAAAAAAAATACCATTTGCCAGGAAAGAAATGAATCTGTTTCTATTAATAACCACCTGATGGTTCAACTTCACACTTTCATCCCTGGGCTCCACATTCCAGTTCATTATGCTGATTTACTTATGTATTTTGGGGGACCATTCCCAGCAGTACTCGGGGCTTATTACTTCTGGCTCTGTGCTCAGGGATTACTCTTGGTGGTTCTTGGGGGACCCTGTGAGGTGCCTGGGATTAGACCTGGGTCAGCTGCATGCAAGGCAAGTGCCCTACCCACTGTGCTGTTGAACTGGCCCCACTCTTCATTATGCTTTTATGTCAGGTGCTTTTGCCTTCATAAAAAGATGGAGGAACCCTCCTATCTTCAATTCAAAATAAATGAAAGCATTCTCCACTGCCATCCACATAACAGAGATGACTGTCCCCAGCCCCCCACCCCAACCCCCAACATTGAGATGTCCCCTGGGCATGTGTATTTCTAGG
>JAOXYA010105887.1:0-10754 GCA_028565675.1 Sorex palustris | reverse complement strand
TGGACTAGAGCTGTTACCGACTGGATTCCACGGGATGTCAAAAGACCGTGTGGCCACCCACCTACCAGATGGTCAGAATTATTCATCAAGATCATGAACGGTCAGTTTGAGGCTCTTCATGTTCCTAGAGCGAACAGATGCCATTGGGCTATACTAGCACGCGACAGGGACAAATGGAGATGTTACTGGTGCCCGCTCGATCAACTTGACGATTAATGGGAAGTCAAGTGATCAAGTGATGTGATCTTAATAATATTGAAGCATCTAATTCATAATTGTGGTATAACTGTATTTTATATATTTTATTATATAGGCCTCATGTTTCTTTCAGGAACTTTTTGTGGTTTTTAGTATATAGGTGTTGCATAAATTTAATAAAATACATCCCTGAAGTATGGTAAGGATTTGAGTGCTATTGAAAAGCCTCCCTGTTTTATTGCTAGAAGTAGGCTAAATTGGGGCAAAAAAAGAAAGTTCCAAGAGATGCAGTGCTTGATTTTCAGCACTGCGTGGCCCGTCAGGCCCTGCTGGCTATAGCCCTGATCCCCCAACACTTCTGGGTGTGAGCACCAAACTCCTACCACAGTTGTTCTAGGAGTTGCCGCCAGTCCCATGAGCATTGCTGGGGAGCTCCTGCCCCTACCCCCTGCCCACCACCAGTAGGGAATATTAAGTTACCCTGTTCATTTTAGTAGTTCTTTGGACTTTTATATATTGTTTTTCTTATTCTTGGTTTCTACTCAGGGATCACTCCCTAGTGTTACTCAGGAGATTATATATACCTGGTCAGCTGCATGCAAGGCAAGTGCTCTACCTGCTACACTGTATCTCTGGCCCCAACGGGATCCTCTTTCTTCACCTTGAGCAGCCGTCCTCACCCTCCCTCCCACCAGCCCTTCTGCCATTGCCAAAATTCCTGTTTGACCTGTGAGTCCAGTCACGCCCTCTCAGAGCATTTCTCTACCCCAAAGCTACTTATCTAGAAGCTCCAGCTTCTTTTTGTTGTTTAAAATGTGTATTTTTAATTTTTTTAAATTATCTTTATAAGAGACCAAAGCTACAATTGTTGATGTAATTCTAGAGCTGAAATTGATTAGATAACAAAGCTCTAATATCAAAATCAGTAAGTATAAAAAATAAATTTTATGTGAAAATTGTTATATCTGATCACAGGGTTAAGTCCTTGTCTAGGAATTTATTAAGCTGTTTGTTGCTCGTTGAGCCATCTGTGTCATTGTTTTTGTTTGTTGTGTTTAGTTGGCTCCTATGTTACTTTCCCATCTAATTTGGTGTGCTCCTACTGAATTTCTGTATTGAGGAATTAGGAGGTGTCCCATGACCACATAAGCGGTGATGCAGTTAAGAGACTTCAGGATCTATGGTCTGGATCAATGAGTTCATATGTCAGTGACTATGGGAGGTGGGCGTGGCTTCTGGGGCTTCAGGAAGAGAGGGAGGGCAGGGGAAAGGGAGGTTGCCTACCCTGACTCCAAGAAACATCAGACTTCTTAGCTTGGGCACCAGGGGTACCTGAAATTACTTGCAATTTGGTGTCTTGAGCATAGACTATTCATGAAGTGGTGGAGTTGAACCCTTTGCATGGCTGCAAAGGTGGAGTATGAATGCAGCTGCCAGGACTTTGGCAGGGCAAAACTCCTCCCCTCTTTATTTAAACACTGCTTTACAAAGTTGCTCATGATTATTTGTTACAGGCATTCAGTATTCCAACTCCAAACCTACCACCATTGTCACCATCCCTCCACCATTGTCTCAACCACCGGACAAGTCTGCCCTCATAGCAGGCACACAGTAATTTTTTTTTACCACTTTGTTACCACTAAATGACTGATGGAATGATTAAAAAAATACTTCAGTAAAAGATTTGTGAAAATTGGGGGCTGGAGCAATAGCACAGCGGGTAGGGCATTTGCCTGTATGCGGCTGACCCTGGTTCGATTCCCAGCATCCCATATGGTCCCCCGAGCACCGCCAGGAGTGATTCCTGAGTGTATGAGCCAGCAGTAACCCTTGTGCAATGCCGGGTGTGATCCAAAAAGAAAAAAAAAAGATTTGTGAAAATTGTTGTATTTCACCTTGGGGACATTAAGCTTTTTTCTGAAGGTTTACTAAGCTGTGGTTGCAACTTAAGCCTTTGGTGTTAAAGTTTCTGGTAGTTGAGATTGGTGGGCTTCTTCATTACATTTCCATTCAGTCTGGTTAGTATGTTAGCATCATAGATTTTGAAGATGTCACCCAGCCATGAATGTGGCCATGTGCTCTAGAAAATTCAGAATATTGAACTGAGCAGTCTGATTGGAGGCCAGGCTGTAGCTCTTTAGGTGTGAGTGTGACTGCAGGGGCTTTGGTAGCACGGGAACGTGGCTCACCCCCTCCCACAGTCACCCCAGAGGTCTCATCTGGGACTGTGTATCTGAGAGATTTTTGTGGCTAGGGGATCTCTTTTGAGATTTATTTATGAGTCTTGGAACATGGCCAGTAGACAAACTTACATGGCAGTGGCGGTGGGACATAGGCTTTGCTGCCGGGGCTTCTGGGAAGTACAGGGAGGTTGGGAGTGAGTGTCCATCCCAACTGCAAGAAGGCCCAGAGTTTCATAGGGTAGAACTTCTTAACTCAAAACATTTAAAAAATTTTTTTTATTTTAATAAAGTAGTTCACAATATTTTGTTACATTTAATATGAAAATACCAATCCCACCACCATTACACTTTCCCACCACCAAATTTGGGATGTTTCCATCCTAAGCCCCAATCCCTTTCCCAAAGCACAACCAAAATAATATATTCCATATAACCTGGTATAAAAACTGGTGAAAATATTTACAAAAAAGTATTCATATGGGAAACAGTGTGAAGATTGTTCTATTTTGGCAGGAGTCATTAAGACATTCTATAGGATATCACTAACATGTTAAAGGTTGAGTGATATGAGGTTTTGTATGTATATATACATATATTTCCCTGTATGATTTGTTGCCTACTATCTGAACCCCATCAAATGTGGTGTGGTACTCATGGGTAGGAAGTGTCTTATGACGTGTTGCCCGGCTGCAAATGCCACCTCCCAGTCCAGGAATATGTTCACTCATGTGTGAGGCTCGGCCCGAGTGTGTCGGGAGCAGCCTTGAGCAGGGTGGCTATTGGGTTCCGGAGATTTTTGGCTGCCGGGGCTGGGTCCCTGGGGAGGGCTCTCACTCGACCCCCTCTGGGGCGCCCCGAGTGAAACAGCCTAGCATGTGGCATGGCTATGGTGGGCTTCATGTTATGCTCCCTTCCAGGAGAAAAAGCTGTGTGATCTGGATGGTGGCCGATGATGAGATTAACTGGTGCCGGCAGAAGGTGGATTATGGGTGTGACCCCTGGGTGGCCGAGACTGGGGGAACTTAACTCAAATTTTAACTGGAATTCTTTGACTGGTTAGCTTTTTTCTACCCAAAATTTGATTGATTGGAAAGGATCTATGATCTGGATCAATGAATTCATATGGCAGTGACCATGGGAGGTGGGCATGGCTTCTTACAAAATTTGAATGGTTGGAAAGGAAACAATATTACATTTTGAAGTAATATTATTTTTTTGGTGATACATCAAATATACTTTTCCCTCAGTTGCCAAGAATATTTTAGCAATCTGGGGTCTTTATTTTGTACAAACAAGCATAAATGCTTTTGCATCTTCCTTCGTGTAGGAGGGCTCTCGTACACTCTAGGGTAACGACTTGACATGAAGACCCTGAGTTTCTGTAATTCAGCCTTCACAGCCTTTGAGTCTTTCCTTTGACCCCTTTCCTGTTCCTCTCAGATGCCAGCAGCTGGCTTATGTTCAAACCAACTCCTTGTATTTGGCACCAGCAATGAGCTTGTGAACCTGGTCCAGAGTTGGCCTCTCCTCAGGATGGTGTTGACAGACTGGCCAGGCGACCTATGGAAAGTGGTAAAGATGATAGCTCAGGAGCAGGCACACATCTCACTTATTGGTAAAAGCTCTGCATTTTATTCTCCCATCTTTCAGCAGTGTTTCCTCTTGGAAATAGCCTGGGAGAACACAGTGAATGGAGTCACTGTGAGTGCTGTGGGTTTGAGTACCTGTTATGCTCTTCATTTTGTGTCTTGAATGTGTGTCATGGCATTCGCCCTTGAATTTCTTGGCTTGTTGGTCAATGTGGTGGAGGCCTTCATTATTCTCTTTGTGCCTGCTAATGTTGTTCTTCACTCACATATCCAGCCGAGGAAATGATCTATCAATAGTGGAGTGTTTATGAGAGCTGGGGATTTCTGAGCGCCATTTCTTATAGACCCTTGAGTTGTAGCCTGGGGTTCTCAGTTAAGTCTGTGCTCAAATTTTAACCCTCACTCTAATGGCTCTAAAACTTGGAATGAGTTTTCCAACTGTGACTTCCTTGGGTACAAAATGGAGGTATTATTAGCAACTCTGTCCACAAATACAGAAGATTCTGATCAATAATAGTACAAGTGAGGTTTTTTGGTGAATGGTGAGAAAATGTTTCTGTCATGAGCAGCAACTTCATTGGTTTTCCAAGTATTTTTGAGGTCAACCAAAATAGGTACTTGCAGTGAGGGTTCTAGAAAGACATGAGATGCCTTCTCCCAGAAGACAGTTTGGTACAGTGCTCATTACTGGATGATAAAGTATGTGAGAAGCTGCGGTCCTAGACCTTTGAGCACTCACCTGGGTTTGTGGGTGGGTGGTCTCCCTGCCTTTATGCACCTGGGTTTGTGGGTCCAACTTCACCTGAGTTTAAAGTGTGTTTCTCATTGCAGGACGATGTGATGATGCCTCAGAGGGTGAGGCTGCAGTACGAAGCAGCTGTCCAGCACCCAACAAGTGTGAGTACTGGGTCCTTCCCACAGGAAGACTCAGATGTTTGAGATCTTTTTCCTAGTGTATATAGAGTCAGTGTATGGTAAGACCCCAGGTCAGGGGCAACTGACTGCTGGTCTCTGGCATTCCCCTTCAGGGAGAGCAGATCCCTTGTTTTCAGGAGTTCTTAGTGCTTTCAGATGGACATGGTCTGGTTTTGGTTTCTTTTTTTTTTCCAATTAGCTTTTTACAAGTTGTGCAGCTGGATGTGAAAGCACAAGTTGGCAGTGAAGATAAGTGTTTGACAAAGGAAAAGCAGTTTGTGGACAAAAGTGGCTCTGTGAGCAGGCCCTCACGGGCACTCTAGTAGTTGTTCACAAGAGCTCAGAACACACTTCCTTGGGCCAAGATTCCTCTAGGAATCAGTGGATATCTGTTCTTCCCAGGTGCAATTGTTTTTCTTCCATTAGCCAGGACTTTGAGTTTTGGATTAGTCAGCTGCTCTCCACCAAGCCATGTGGCATTCAAGTCTGCACTGGACCCTGTTCCCAACCCTTGTCTGCATGGTGAGACCAGTCCCCAGTCTGAGGCCCTGTATTTCAGTTGGACTTGAATCCTTAAGTTTGTCATATCAACATAAACGAGTCCTTAACATTCATGTAGGAGAACTTTTTTTTAAAACTCAGTTATTTATTTTTTTTTAGTTACAAAGTTGTTCATGATTGAGTTTCAGTCATACAATGTTCCAACATGATTGCTTCATTTCCCACCACCAATGTCCCCAGTTTCCCTCCCACCACCACCCCCACCTGCCTCTATGGCAGCCTCTCCCTCTCCCTCTCTCTCTCTCTCCCCCTCTCCCTCTCCCTCTCCTTCTCCTTTCCCTCTCCCTCTCCCTAACATGTGCTGCTGTGTGTGCCCGTGCCCGATGGCAGCTGATGTGCTTATGGCTTGCTGGCCTGGCTACAGCTCATGCTCCACTGTAGGATGTCCTTGTCACAGTCCCCTGCAACCCCTCCTCTTGACAACCATAGGACAGGTATTTAGAGTACTACTACCTCCTCCACTCTCTGATCTTAGTCTTCCCTCATGGAGTTGGTCCCTGGTCTGAAAGAGGAAATATCAGTAGGCCCTGACTAAAGGTTCCACCAGCAGTGGTGATAAGCCCAAAACCTGTCCACATGTCACAGAACCTCATTTCTGCCACCATTCAGATGCTCCAAATTGCATAATGATGGCCCTGACCTTAGCCACAAACCAGCCATGTACCCCTGTGCACTGACTCTGCATGTCATGGCTCACAGCATGGCACAAGGTGGCTCTGTTTTCTGTGGCCTTTGCTGGACACATTGGACTGGATAGTGTGGCCTAGAGCCATTGGAAGGCCCCCACACTCACATCCATGCAGGCAATTCCAAGTCGACCTAGAGCTCCTGGTGTCTACTCATGACAGCAGCCTTTCCTCACAGCCAGTGCCAGATGGAGAACGGGTGTTTGGAGAACCGGTGGGGAGCACGTGGCTTGTAATGGCTCCACCATCAGAAAGAGTGCAGATGGAATATAGTCTTGGCCCTAGAGAAGGCCTTTGGGCAGTGTATCCCCCTACCACCACCGCCAGCAACAACAACCCTAGGTCCTTTCTTCCACAATTCTGCTCTTCTTCCTCTGTCCAGTCTGCTGAACACAAGAACCCCAGATACAGTCACAGGAAATTTGAGACACAAATTTCCACCTGTTGACAGAAATGCTGTCGCTCATTCAGTTCATACCTTACACCAACTTCTTCTCCTAGGTCCGAAGAAAGCTTCTGTCTATAGGCCAGCACACACCCTTTGGTCCAGGAAAACTGTAATTAATGAGCTCCAGAAGCAGGGCACTGTGTGAGGCCCATGCACATAGCATCTGTACTTAGTGCCCAAAGACTCTGTCGCTTGTAACCTGTGTCATTTAGGAGATTTGCCATGTGCCTTCCAGTGAGAGGAAGCAAAAGCCACCACTTCGAAAAAGCTTGGTGAGGAGCTGCTGGTCCTCATACCAACTCTGTTGCTTCCCAGTGGACTCATTGAGGTTCATATGGGGCCTCCTGTGGACTCCCTCTGAACTCCCTGTGGCACCCTGTGGACTCCCTCTGAACTTCTTGTGAGCCCCCTGTGGACTCTCTGAACTCCCTATGAGCAACCTGGGGGTGCCCTGTGAGCTCCCTTGGGGCTTCCTCTGAACTCCCTGTGGGCTCCCTGGGGGCTTCCTCTGCATTCCTTGAGGCTCCCTGGGGGCTCCCTCTGAACTCCCTGTGGGCCTCCTCTGAACTCCCGGGGTCTCCCTGTGGGCTTCCCGTGGATTCCCTATGGACTCCCTATGGGAGCCCTCTGTTACTCAATGAGCTGGAGAAAGTGCCCTAAAGGATCAGAGGGAGTCTGACCCCCAGGACCCTCCCTCCCAGTATCCCTTGTGCTGTGAGGGACTACATAGTTGGTCAGCAGCCCTGTTCTCTGCTCGGAGCTCAGGACAGCCATCATGCAGGGCAGGATCAGAGGCTGCCTCAAGCCTGATTTGCCATGCCCTGCCTCCCCACCAGCCTCAGCAGCGGGCTGGCTGATGGCTGCTCTGGCCATCAGCTGCTGCTGGGACAGGGCCGGATCACAGGGCTGGAGGTGTAGATGTTCCGGTACTAAGGGAATCCTGTTGGTAGGCAGGAGGCCCAGGCCTGCAGGCAGAGATGGTGGGGATTTCACACGCAGGAATGAACACTTTCTCTCGGGGCTTCCTGCCCAGTGGCACTGTGCAGGCCTGTGTAGTGGGGTGGGGGAGGCAGCCAGCCAGGGGTCCGCAGCTCTCACTTGCTTAGAGACTGACTTGAGAGCCTTGCTGAGAAGCGGGACTATTCTTATGTGCTGCATAAATGTGGGTCCCTAGAGTTCACATTCGCAAAAAAAGTTATGGAAGCACAGATATTTGGTCAGTTTGAATGCAGCATGGGAGAGTATTTTATTCCAGATGAGTATTTGCTGCGAGACAGACCCTACCTGGCCCTTCTTGAGCACCCCTCATTCTTGCCCCTTTATCCAGAAAGTTCTCCCAAAACTGACCCAGACACAGTGAGGTTTGGGATATTCTCCTATTGTCCCGACCAGCTGTCCTTGTCCTGTGACTTTCCTCAGTGCATTTCTGTTTGTTGTTTCAGATTATCGGTTGCCAAGTGAGGAGAGACCCCCCTAACTCCACTGAGCGGTACACACGCTGGATCAATGAGCTCACCCCACACCAACTTCTCACCCAGGTACTTGTGCAGCATGCAGAGGGACTGTGTTGGGGCTCTCTGTATCATGACAGCCATGATAGAGCTGGCCTCGGAAATCCCTCCCAGGGAGGAGGGGGCACCCTTGCACCCACCAGGATGTGCCATGGAGGCCCGGCACTGGTTCTGGTACCAAAGTCCACACTGGCTCCTGTGACCTGCCGACAGAATCAAACTTTTTCTAAACTTGGAATTTTGATAACTGAAATCTTGATGTCATGGGATGCCTCATAGTGCTGATCAGTTTCTGAAATCCGTATCTAAGTTTCACAAGCCCTGAGAGCTTCAGTTTCTGGCCTTGACTTAGCAAGCACACATCGTGCCCTTCCCCAGCCACCCAGTGTTGTGCTTGTTGAGCCACTGCTGCATTTTGCTTGTGACCCAGTCTTCTCCACGGTACTGCCTCTGCACATACATGCGCATGCAGTTGGACTCACTCTTCACACTTGGAGAAGCTTAAAATTGTGTGTGTGACTGTTCATGGTCAGTGGTCAAGGGCACCGGGAACTTACTTGTTCCCCAGCCTCTCCCACAGCATTACTTCCTGTGAGGAAGTTGCACATGACCTTCTGTGGTCTCCTTGTGCCACCTGGAGAGCCCAGAAACAGCAAGTAAAAGAACTCAAGAAATGTGCATGACCGGGCTGCAGGGTCCATGTACCTGCAAAGTGGGCAATTCTGGCTCTGCTTTGGGCTTTAGATGACACTGCAGGCACAGTGGACACAGCCCTCTCCTATAGGTGCACAGTGGACAGAACCCTTCCCATTGCAGGAAGCATGGTATACTCAGCTCCCACATGGTGACCTCTAGCCTCACCTGCCCAGTTCCCCATGACCCTCACCTGCTTCTCCACTCGAAGGCCACAGGCTTTCCCACACTGACCCCTGTGCACCTGTAGCCTGTGATGGTCCCAGGCCTTGGGCAGCCAGCTTGTCACTCTCCTCCAGGCTGTGAAGCTGACCTCAGGATGGTGGGATCAGAGAAAGGTGGTCATGGGTAGTGACACAGGCTTGTATGCTGCCATCCTCTTCCTGAGACATTTGAGTATAAACTGAGGGTTCATGACCCACCCTTACACATGAAGAATAGGGGCAGTCCCTTGACTTCTCCTGGTACCCACATCATGGGTTCCATAGTTCAGTGGTTCTGGTTGGGCCATATTTTGACAGGCTCTTTCTTGAGAAAGGCAGTGAGACTTGGTGTGTTTTTCTCCTCGCACCCAAGATGTATCAGAAAGGGTTGGTGCCAGCCGGAGGAGCTTCTGAGTCAGTACTGCAGTGAGTCACAGACAGACATTGCCCCTTGACAGGAAGTGTGTGATTTAAGGTTAGTAGCTCATTTTAGCCAGAATAAGGGCTTTGGGCAGAGGCTAACAAAATGGTGCAGCCATCCAAAAAGTGCTTTTCTTCAGCAAGGACGTAGACGGTAGTCTCCTTGTCTCAAGGCGACTCAAAAGAGGGTGTTTTGTGTTTCTCCATGGAGTGGTCGCAGAAACCACCCCTCTGTTGATGAGGTAAGTCTGTGAGCAAGTGGGGACAGTGATTGTGTCTGCAGTAAGTTATAGGGAGGTTTCCTACTCCAGCCCACAGCTTGTTTGCCTTGCCCAGGTCTCAGGAGAGTGCTGTACTAGGATATTCTGCTGCAACCCACCAAGAGCAGCCTGACACCCTCCAAGTTCACCACAGCATATTCTTCTCTTAAAAAAAAAAGTTTTAAACAGTAGATGATGGTTCAGAGGCTGGAGTGCCTGGCTGCCTACAAGTATCCTTGGCCGACACTCCAGCACAGCACTACTTGGTATTCCTTGGAACTCCTGGGGGTGACACACCACACATGCCCTTTAGTACATAGATGAGCAAAGGAGCTTGTAGAATCGTGTTCCCTTGCAGCTGGTCAACAGAAGGGGGCAGGAGAGATAGTATAGCAGGTAGGGCACTTGGCTTGCACGTGACCCCCCGCCCTGCACCCCGATCCAATCCCCAGCATCCCACATGGTCTCCCAAGCACTGCCAAGACTAACTCCTGAGCATCACTGAGTGTCACAACAAGAAAAAATAGAAGACACAAATAATGGAAAGATATTCACTGCTTCTGGAAGAATTTGTGTTATTAAGATAATCAGCTACCTTATGGGATGCCATGAATCGAACCAGGGTTGGCTGTATGCAAGACAAGCACCCTTCCTGCTATACTCTCACTCTGGCCCCATGAATCTTTTTGCTTGTTTGCTTCATTTTGGGGCCACACCCAGAGGTGCTCAGGGTTTACTTCTGGTTCTGCATTCAGGGATCACCCTGGCAGGCTCAGTGAACCATATGGATGCTGGGGATCAAACCCAGGTCAGTTGCATGCAAGACAAATGCCCAACCCTCTGTACTATCGTTCTGGCTCCAAAACTAGAAAATTTCTGCTCTGCAGTATGCACCTGCATTGGAATAAGAAGACGCTGGATTGGGGGTGGGGAGGGGTGGGTGTAATAGCCACTACCACGCACAGACACAGGGCAGATTTCTAGAACATAGAAGAGCTCATGAAGAGAAATTACTATGCTGTAAGGGGAGAGATCGAACGAGGCTAGGGAAAAGGGGCAGGGGATGGGGGGGTGGGGAGAAGAAGAG
>JAOXYA010105881.1:0-10754 GCA_028565675.1 Sorex palustris | reverse complement strand
TTAAGATAGTCCCATTTATCTATCTCTGTTTTCACTTGCTCAGCCAGTGGCGTGGCATCTTTGAAAATACCATTAGCTTCAATGTCATGGAGGGTTTTGCCAACTTTGTCTTCAATGTAACTTATGGTTTCTGGTCTGATGTTGAGGTCTTTAATCCATTTTGATCTTACCTTTGAAATAATTTGTTTTCTATTGCTGGTTATGAAGAGCATATGATGTCACACAGCCACCGATTTCGGATTTCTGATATTTTACTAATTAAGTCTGGAGGGATTTTTGCCAAAAGCCACATAGTTCTGAGATTGGTTTGTGTGACTCTGGGTCCATAGCCGTGCTGGAGAACCGCTCATGGGGGGCAACTCGTGGTCTTGGTGGGGCGGGAAGGATGTGCCAGTTCTGCCCCTCCCCATCCCATGAGGCCACATTTGCCCCATCACCACCGGTTCATACCTGGATGTCCAATAGGCTCTGAGGCGGTGGCCACCATGCCACAGTGGGGAAAAAGGCAGAAGAGACAGACACCTTTTCCCTCCGGGGGGGTGGGCACAGTGTTATAGCTTAATGCATAGTCCATTCACATTTCTGCCGAAAGCTGCTGGGTTCCAAATTAGATCCGTGTGCCTCTGGGGCCATGGCTGTGCTGGAGGGCCACTCGTGGTGGGGGCAACTCGTGGTCTTGGCAGGGTGGGAAGGATGTGCCGGTTCTGCTCTTATCCAGCCATTTTTAAAATGGATTATATTCTTGCCTGCCATTTAAAACAGTTCACTGACCAATGTGGCTACTTATTGATGTCTTGGGATTGGAGAACATCAGTTAGTTCCCAGGACCAATTCCCTTAAGGCTTTTATTGAATGTGGGGATGTTTGTCTTTCTGTTAGATAGTCCCACCGAGATTTGAGTGACTTGCTTTTACAATATGTTCTATCTAATTCTTAATTCTCCTACTTTCTCTTTTATGGGTAAGCTTATATTTATCTCATTGCTCTCAATAAAACAAGCATCTTTCTTTTTCTTTTTTTTTTAAATAAAAAATTGACTTGCTAACAGTCAATGAAGCACAAATCAGGCTTATTATGGCATTCTGGAGGCCTTCTTAAGAGACTGAAATCTATGTGTCAGCTTTCCCAGCAGTTCCGTATTTGGAGAGAATCCAGACTCAGAACTTGGACCTCTAAATACAGAGGATGGTTCTGCTTTTCCACTCACTTCATCAGTGGAGTAGCAGAGAACACTAATATTTCTATTATAGGCTTATTTATACCTTCTCAATAAAATAATCAGGAACCCTATTCTAATAATTAAGTGATATAATTGTTGTCTTTTACTCTAGCACCAGCATTTCTTACACTTGTATCTTCATGGCTCACATGATGATAATAGTTGGGCCATTTATCCCAAATTCATTTTTCCAAAAGTTTAGCCCCCTATATAATCATAAATTTCTTCCCAATTCTAAATATTCATCTAAATCTGAGGCATCCATAGAACTCCATGACCAAATTTTAACTTGCCATTCTGGAAAAAAGCACACTTCAGGATGGAATTGTCCCTTTTTCCTTCCCTTCCTCCCTCCCTCCCTCCTTCCCTCACTCCCTTCCTTACTTCTTTCCTTCCTTCTTTCCTCCCTCCATCTCTTCCTCCGTCCCTCCCTCCCTTCCTTTCTTCCTCCCTCCCTCCCTCTATCTCTCCCTCCCTCCCTTCCTTCCTTCCTTCCTCCTTCCTTCCTTCTCTCTCTTCTTGATAGGAATCAGGATATATTAGTGGGTGCTGAAGAGACCCAGGTGGGACAGTTCCAAGGCTCTGACTCAGGTGTGCAAAGCCCACAATCACTTTGGATGAGGCACCTTTCAGCCACAATAATAGAGGTGTTCTTGGAAGCATTTCATTGGACAGTTGTACATTTATTATTGAAATTGATCTCACTTTCACTTTATTATAATAGCATAACCTGTTCATCGTATTGTTTAAGAGGTATTTGGCTGGAAGATATCAAATGTATTGTTCCCTTCACTTATTCCAGCCATCTGCTCATCTGTTCAGATTGCTGAGCCACTGCTCTGTGCTGTGCTGGGTTTGGAAGCTCAGCAAAGTAAGATACCCTTCCTTCCTTAAAGAAGCTGGGCACTGAATTAACTTACGGCATAAAATGAAAGCATAAGAATCAAAGTGATGAAATCAAATAACATATGCGTGAAGGAAAAGTACCCAACTGAATATTGGTGACATGAACTTTCCATAAGCTATTTGGAAATAGCACTGTAGCACTGTCTGTAGCACTGTCTTCCCGTTGTTCATCGAGTTGCTCAAGTGGGCCCAGTAATGACTCCATTGTGAGACTTGTTGTTACTGTGTTTGGCATATAAAACATGTCACGGGTAGCTTGCCAGAGTTTGCCATGCAGGCGAGATACTCTTGGTAGCTTGCCGGGCTCTCCGAGAGGGGCGGAGGAATTGAACCCGGTTCAGCTGGGCCGGCCACGCGCAAGGCAAATGCCTTACCACTGTACTATCACTCCAGCCATAAGAACTAGAAAATTAAAATATACGGATGCATGCATTGACTCCAGTTCATGCCAATTCCAGCCATGAGAACTAGAAAACTAAAATATACAGATGCATGCATTGACTCCAGTTGGTTTATGACACTATTATTCAGCTATGCCAATTGTCTCTGGTTTATGACACTATGATTCAGCTAATATTAGATGAGTTTAAGTGTTCCATGATCTATTCTATAACTTCTTATACAATATACTTTTTATCACCTCATCACCACAAGGCAAGAGCTATTGTTTCATATGTTTTACAACTGAGGAGGCTTAGACATGGCTGGGATAAATGAGAAATTCTGGTAAGGGATAAAGGACATAAAAATCCACTTGATCTCCTACCTCAGGACTGTTTCCAATGGTTCGGCTGTATCATGAAGCCTCTTCCTACTTCTCTCAGTTCCTAAGGCATTTTCCCATCCATCTGTTAGCCAGCCGTCATTACCCAGACCTTAACATTTTCCAAGCCCTGTGTTATGCTCAGAGAGTGCAGTAATCCCTTACTCAAGGCATCAGTCATATTAGGAATCTAAAAATAAAGGAATAAATAAGTGAATACTGAAATTACCATTTTATATTTACCCAAGAAACAGGTCATGTTGGACACTTTTTATCTTGTTTTCTGGTGCCATACCCAGCAGTGTTTGGTGTCTCCCTACACCTGGGGATCAAACTGGGGACTCCCACATGCAAAGTATGTGTCCCAGATCTTTGGGATATCCCTGCCTCCTGCTTAGACACATTTATATCTTTGTGCTTTTGTGAATTCGAGAACTCAAATTTCTGAGTGCATCTTCAAATTTTCCAACTAGTTTTATGCCATAGATAACACATCTGAAATAAAGTATTCTCCATCTGTACATATTTATTGAACATGCTCAAAACTCCATCATTGCCTCATCATAACTGAATATCCAAGAAAATCTCCAAACCCAGGAAGTCATTTTGATGATGATTTATTGCTTTAAGAAGAAATGCTGTAAACAGGGAATTTGAACATTGAAACCTTTCACAGTGAACGAACACCTGTGCTATGCAAATAAGGAAAAAATGAGGACTGTACTAAGGCATGATAGATTGCTTATGTGCCATTTTCCTCTCATGGGGAAATTCAGAGACATTTCTTTATATGTATTTTTAGTTATTTATGAAAAATGGCAATAGATACACTTAAATATGAAGTCACAGTTTGAACAACAGATATATGCAGACACATACACAGACACAACCAATGAGTACATGTAGAGAAACATTGTCCTGACTACTCAGAATTCCCAGGACCATTATCACTGCTCCAGATAAGTCCTTAAAAAGCAGTGATACAATTCAACATGATAGTGGCAGGTGCCATGAGCCCTCCCTCAGCTCAGTCCTTATATGCACACAGTACAACGTGCATGAGATCATAAATAATCATACTAGAGTCAACTCTTTGATCAGTCTCTGAATCATCCTAAAAGCTAAATGTTTGCCCCTGTCAAGAAGGTAACTCTTGATTTTGGAGGACAGATTAGGTCACCTTAGAATCCAAAGATGCAGATGGTAGGGAAACCTTGATTTCAGAGCCTCTTCTACTGATCACTAGTTGGTACAACGTGGCTTAAATTACAATCTGAGAGCCTCAGTGGTTTTTTCATTAAAAACAGGGAGATGATAAGAAGGCCTCATAGTATAGGCGTGCTCTAAGGATGATATGAGATAAGACAGGAAGGTCCTTAACCTCATACCTGGAAAGTGCCTGCCAAATGCATTTGATAAAGTGGTTGGATGAATTCACATTGCCTCTTTTTCACACCTAACCATAACAGGAAATGAATCCAATCTACACACCAATATGATTGTTTTTCCACAATGAATCCTTAGTTTATCTTCTCAAAACTGAGGTTGGGATTGTTACACGCATTCCTTCTCACTCTCTTGAGATGAAGGTAATTCCAAAGGGATTGAGTCAGTCTTCCTGGAGACCTCCCCAAGAGAGCAGAGGAGAATAAGTTAAAGTATTGAAGCCCAAATTCCAATAACTTTGGGGGGATCATTTCTCTACTTCTTCGCTTCTCCTATTTTCCTTATAAAGTGGAGTAGAAGTCTTTAAGCTTTGCTGTGAAAAATTGTGAGATAATTAAAAAATCATAATAAGCACTAAGCTGGAGCAGTAGCACAGTGGATAGGGCGTCTGTGTTGCAAGTGGCCGACTTGGCCAACCTGAGTTTGATTCCTCTGCCCCTCTCGGAGAGCCCAGCAAGCTACTGAGAGTATCTCTCCTGCACAGCAAAGTCTGGCAAGCTACCCGTGACATATTCGATATGCCAAACACAGTAACAAGTATCACAATGGAGACGTTACTGGGCCCGCTCGAGCAAATTGATGAACAATGGGAGGACAGTGCTACAGTGCTACTAAGCACTAAGAAAAAACTTGATAAACATGCACAACATAAAATTATCACTTGAAAAAGAACTTTTTCATTATTCTTAACTTTTATTAAAATGGTAGGACCACTGCAGAGTGATTCTAACAGCTACAGTGAGTCTCCTTACATGGGACCAAATATCTGCTCCTCTGAATTTACTGAATTGATCTGACTTTCTCTTTGGGTCTCGAATATAGGAACTGTGCATCACACAGCTTCATTTCTCAACACTAATACTATTTGGGATATTCTGACTACCCTTACCCATGATAATTCTCAAGTTCTCCAACCAGCATTCATTTGCATCATACAGAAAGCAACAATCAGTCTCCCAGTTTGAGAGACAAATATATTGAGAACCTAGTTCTGGGTCTTTTATTCAATTTCAGATAATGTTAATTTTCAGCTTGTCCTCACAACTTGTGAAGTGCAGGTGTGTTTACTCCTGGGACAGCCAGCATAATTATTAAAGACTTACTAAAAGATTATTCATGGGGTAGTTCTCTTCACTCAATATTTTTTTAAGTAGCAATATACGTTTCCTTCCCATTTTGAGTGGGAGTGGGTTTGGGTCACACCCAGTTGTGTTGTCAAGGCTTAACTGCTGGCTCTGTGCTCAGGAATCACTCCTGGTAGTGCTTGGTGAATCACATGTGGTATTGGGAGTATAACCAGGAACATCTGTATGAAGGCAAGTGCCTAAATCTCCAGTCTCAGTAATACAAAGTTTTATAAATATATTTTTATAGCACTTAAAAATAAAATTTGGCTGATGCAAATTAGTCATGAGTAGGAAAGAAGGAAACTTCTGAATTAGAATAGAAACACAGAGATAATCTCTCCTTGATTCAGTATCTTTCACTGAGCATCACTATATGCCTTGTATTGATGAGGTTTTCAGGGTTCACAGTAAGGTAGGCATATTACAACCCTAATTTTTTTTTATCTAGAAATTCCTATGAAGGCAATTCAGAATTTACTTAATAAATAATCAATCATTCAATCTGCAACATTGGTAAACAGAATCACCTCTAAATGTCCGGTAAGAGCCTCTTCTGATTTTAAGAACACATAATATGCAGGGGATGCATGAATTAGCTTATATATATATATATATATATATATATATATTTGTTCCAAAACCTGCATGATCTGAACTCAAGACCCTTTTTCTGTGAAAAAGGGTATGTAAAAGCTGATTCAAGCAGAAAACACAAGCAGGTGCTTATTCCAACATGTTTTCCTCCTCCAACATATCTACATCCTCTGAAACTAGAAAGGAAACATATGAATTATAAAGCCAGTACAACTTGGATGTAAATCCCAGCTCTTTCATTCACCAGCTTAGTGATGCTGGTGGAATCTCTTTCCCTTTCTGAAATTCCATTCACCTCAGTAAGAACAGAAATACTAAAGGGTTGCTTTCAAGGTGATGGCCTGATTTCAATAAACTTGTGCTTCTAAGGCACCGAGGACAATATTTGGCATAGAGGAAGCACTAGATAAAATAATTATAACAGCAAATATTCATATTCTCCTACAAAATAAATAATAGCCTTGTTTCCATTAGTTACAATCTTCCCTTTTTCTTTCAACTTTAATCCCTGTCAAGCATACCTCTATTTAAAAATAACTGGTAAACTTCTGTCTCTGAAGAACCTTTTGGGCGAACAGAAACTCCCTCTGGGAAGTGGGTCACTAGGGCACGTAAAACAGAGATATGTCCTGTACTAAATGTCTCTGGACACCACAAGAAGATGTAGAGTAGACAAATTTCTTGGTTTGACCCACATATAATCTGGGTTCATCATGCTCATTTCAGTTCAGTAAAGCTTACCAAGGCTCCAAGAGCAAAAGAATTTCTCAGATACCATTTTCAGGGATGTGAAGGCCATCCTGGAAGTCCTACCAACTCCCCTGAACCCCTAAGCAGGGAGAGGATCTGAACTCAAGGGAAAGTCAAGCTATTTGCCCCATACATATCATTTAGCAGCAGATTCAGTTATATGGTCAATTATTTCTTCTCAAAATTGTCCCACCTGACTCTATTCTGGACTACTGACTTGAACAAGACTAAGTTTGATCAAATAGTATTTCTCACTGGGATAAAGTCAACTTGTACCCTTCACAGTATAAAAATAAATAGAAATTTAACCTCATTGGTGCTTTGATTACTGACACAATTTTCTATTAATAATCAAAATAAAGCAACCATTGTTCTTATTTGGCAAATACTTGGAGACTTTGGGGTATATAAATCTTTGGAAATAAGAGACACTCTCTGGTGTGCTGTGGTCAAAACCATCAATCCAAGTGCCACAAAAATAGATTGTTTTTTCGCAGGGCCCCAAAAATAGATTGTTTCACTGTCCAAAATCCTTATTATCCTACTGAATGACCCCCAAAGGTTTTGCATCTAAAGGGGGGATTCGTAGTATTGAGTGTCTAGCTGATTCTATTCTTTGGGCCTTGGGTGAGAACCAGTTGGGCTTTCTGGACTCTACATGAGGTGGGGGACATTCAGGAAAGCTAGAAGTAAGCCCTTTTTGGGAGTATTTTTGTAGAATGCTGACTGGGAGAGAACCCCCTCACCCTTCCAACCCTCTCATCTGGGCCTCATTCATTCTAAATAACTTGGTGGTCAAAACAAGAAAAAGGGGTCAAGGGTTCATTTCAGGATCATCAGATGAGTGGTAAATGAACAAGATAAGAGGGCATGTGCACAGAAGTTGGGCCTGGACCCCATTTCCAATTTTTTGGTCTGTCTAATTGGCGATTTCTGACAAGTCAGGGTAGGGTTCCAAGTCAGCAAAGATATCGTTGGGATTTCTACAGCTCAGGTTGCAGAAACAAGCATTAATCCAGAGCACTTGGCGGGAAAAGCCAGGCCCATCAGAACACTGGAAAGAAACGTTAATAGTCTTGGACTTGTAGGGTATGCAGCATCTGTTGTCTGTGCAGACTCCACAGTATTTGGGCCGGTAGGAGCGTGTGCTGATACAGCCAGCAAGGGTAAAGTTCATGGGCACTTCAGGTTGGTACACGGCCAAACACTTCTTCCCTTCCTGTGGAAAAAGATATTGCAGTGGGATACTCAAAGAATGAACCACCGCCTTCCTCCCTCCAAGCCTCACTCTTCCCTTCTTATTCACCTGGTGGAAGCCACCACCAACTTTAATATTTGCGGAATCTTCAAAGCAAGACAAATCTTTGCAAATATAGAACTGGGCATGCAGCATTAGAGCCAAACTTAGGACCACAGGTGGGGATGGCCTTGTGTGGGTGGTATTACACACCCTCAATTTCCCTTTCCATTTATATTTCTATATTGTCTATGCCCAGTCTTTTGTCACCATCTCATCAACATGGGACACCTTTATAGTTCATTCATTCATTCCATCACTCTCAAGTAATTAGTAGTAGATCCATGATGGTGGATAAGCTTTATCCTAACCTTCCCCAACTTTTTATCTCACAGCCTTGCATAGCCTTAACACACAACATATTCCACTGGATTTTTATTATTTAAAGCCAGCATTGACTTGCCATTAAACTATGGGGTGCATGAGACTGTGGCTCTCCCTGGTCTGTCCTACCTAATTCTGTGAATGCATGGTACAACTTACTAAACTCAGAATTAACAGTACTAAGATCAGATCTATTACTGTGTACCAGCATTCTGACAGAGCTGAGGGCAAGTGCAGACTCTGTGGGCTTTAATTTTGCATCATTTGAAGAGGCCGTGCAGGGCACATAATTATGGAAGCAAAATTGTGTGGGAATCATGCAGTTACAGCAAGGACCTTGCATTAATTGGTGGCAAATCCACCTCTACCAGAGGTCTCTGTCATTGTCACTGTACTCCTGTTGTTCATCGCTTTGCTTGAGCAGGCACCAGTAATGTCTCACAACAAATTGTGAGACTTGTTACTGTTTTTGGCATATCGAATACATCACATAGCTTGCTGGTCTCTCCAAGAGGGGTGGAGGAATGGAACCTGGGTCATCCACATGCAAGGCAAATGCTCTACCTGCTGTGCTATCGCTCCAACCCTTACCAACGTATTCACCAAATTTAGGAATTTGGTTTGATTTTTTTCTGCTGCTGGTAACTTTTTCCACCCGTGTTTTCTGTTTTCAAGTCTCCTGAGCATCTGCTGTGCATCAAGCATCAAGAATATGTAGGCTATTATGTCAGGAGGAAATAATCAGAGAGGAAGACGACAAGGAGAAGGAATTTTTGGAAGGATGGTGTTGATGGACATAGAACTGGCTCAGGCATTTTCCCAGGGTCAGCAGGAAGTAATGTTCGATACCTAGAGGAGCTGGAGGAGATTGTGAGGAGACTTTTCTCCTAGACAATCTTCCCCTAATCATTCCTGAAAAAGCATCAAGCTGCATACATGGAATTAGTTCTGAGCTCTCTCTCTCTCTCTCTCTCTCTCTCTCTCTCTCTCTCTCTCTCTCTTTTTAAATGTGACACAAGTCCTAAGGCGGACCTAAGACATAAGTCAAGGGACCTTGAATTTAGCCTGGAGTCTGAACTATTTTTAACTCTATACACTGGATGTCATTCTACAGTGGCTCACTACAACCTCAGTCCTTTAATTAGCTTACAGTCTCCAAGATGGAAGCTGTGTCTGCAATCAACTCTAATACTTTATGGGTTAGCTGAATGAGACTCTGAAAAGGGAAGAGATAAGCCACAATACATGCAGTCGGCAGCAGTGAAGCAATCTCTGAAGCTATCCAAAGCCTTTTTTAATATGCCATGTCACCGAATGAGATTGCCACACTAGTATATGTGGATGTGGGCAGGATGGAGCAACAAGAGAATGGTAGTCAGTAAAGGTCCCTTACAAATATGTTGGGAGAGGCCCCAACGCTCTCTCCAAGTGACCTTGATTCTAATAATGTGGTAGCCACATTGGCTTCTACTGAGTGGAAGTCACACACTCATCAACCCACTTTATTTAAATATCTCTTTGGATGCCAGCTTCATTATGGCCTGTAGGGGGGAAATCAGGAGCATAGTTCATAGTCATGTCCTGACCCAGGCTGGCTTCCCTGACCTGCCCCGGGAAGTGAACCCACCTTGATGTGAAGACGGATGTCCACCTCGCAAGGCCGCAGGTTGCAGAGGCGACTCTCCTGCTCAGGCCAGCACTGGGCATTGGCATTGGAGATCCGAGTGGAGATGCCCAGGCCACAGCTGGTGGAACAGGGGCTCCAGGGACTCGTGTAGGCGATACAGTTCCTGTGCCATGGCTCCATCTCCCCTGTGGCAGCTGTGGATGGAGACCAGATCTAGTGTAAGGTTCGCACCTCTCTGTCCTCATCACACTTTAAGGGTCAGGGGTCCCTGAAATTCAGGTGAGAGGTGGGCGGTCCCTCCTCGTTGTGGGCATCTAACCACCATACATTCCTAGGTAGGGGAAGTTATGCTGAGCTCCATCTAAGCAGCAAGGAAGGGTGAAGGATAGAGAGACTCTAGGGACAGGTGGGCCTGTGTTCAAATCCTGCTTCACCCCTGACAAGCTGTGTGATCTTACACAACTGCCCCCTCCTGAGTATTGGTGTCCTTCTTCTCATGTGTCTGTCCAGTCTCTTGGAGGCATTTCTCAGGTCTCAGGTGTGAGCACTAATGGGATATGTGACCCCAGAGAGTCAACCACCACCATAACCAAAACTGTTCGCACATCGGAGATATGTGTGTGTGCTTTCTCGAGAGGCCTTCCCGCATCGCTCAAGCCTTGCTTTGTCACGGTCAGGTACTTGGGCTGCAGGGCCTGGGT
>JAOXYA010105871.1:7876-22524 GCA_028565675.1 Sorex palustris | reverse complement strand
AATCGAAACCCAAGCACAAAAAATTGTAAATCTACAACTGTACCTCATGGTGTTTCACTAATAAAATTAAAAAAAAAAAAGGAAACACACACTTTGGGCCGGAGGGATAAGATAGCAGGTGGGCATTTGCCTTGCCGCGGTGTGCGTGCTGTCCACTGCCCAGTAGAACTAGAAGGGCTAGCCAGAGGTCTGCTGCCTCAGTGAAGTCCAGGGCTTCCTGGGGAGAAGCCATACTCACCTGCAGGTGTATCTGAGTGAGGTTGTACCCGCCGGTCCTCGGGTTGGTGGCAAACTCCTCATAAAACCTGGAGACGGGCCAAAGCAAATAGTACGGTGGGGATGGCGTCTGCCCCACAAGCAGCCGACCAGCTTCTATCCCTGGCACCCCAAATGGTCCCCTGAGCACCACTAGGAGTGATTCCTGAGTGCAGAGTCAGAAATTACCCGAGCATCGCTGGGAGTGGCCAAAACACAAACAAAAAAGGACACCCTACTTAGTGGGAGAAAATAGTTTGTACATCGGAGGGTTAATACTCAAGATTCGGACTGCAGAGATGATACAGTAGTCGGGCGCCTGCTTTGCATGTGGCCGACCCCAGCTCAGTTCCCAGCATCACACGCGGTCCTCAGAGACCAACATCCCCGAGTGCAGAGTTAGGCGTAACCCCTGGAGCACTGTGGGGTGTGGCCCCAAAACAAAACCAAAACAAAGCATTGACAAAAATCAGCAAGAAACCAAATCCCCACCAGAAATGGGGAGAGAACAGCAACACACTTCCTCGACGTGGAGGTGCGGCCACAGTCCGGTTGGCTGCGGAAAGGTGCCCATCATCATTCTACGGGCAGCGCCCATCCAGACAACGAGACCCGCCGCAGCCGTGAGGTAGATTTGAAGGCAAAGCCGCACTGGCGGCCGCGGCGAGAGGAGGGTCTGCAGGGTCCACAGGGAGAGGAGGGCTTCCGTAGGCCCGGCTCGGTCGCGTCTTGGCATCTATCCCAACGACGGAAACGTTCCTTTGAGAAGCTCCAGGCGCACTGTCGCTCTGAGCACGAGGCCCGGTGTGGAACGTCGGGTGGGGGACAGGAAAGTGTGGCCCCATCTACAGTGCTCAGCTCTAAGCGAAGCTCAGATCTTGGCACTTGCTGGGTCTGGGCCGAGCTGGAGGGTGTCCTGAGGTGCGTGGCGGTCTGGGCACGCTGCGAGGACACGGACACCCGCTCCCGAGGGCGGTCAGGATGAACCCGGGGCCTGTGCGCGGACGGCGGGCTCTGCGCGGGAGGCGCGAGGCCTGAGGCCGGAGCACAAGCCCCCGTGCTGCCCACCCGTTTCCTGGCCGGAGAGCGCCGAGCTGCGGGCCGCGCCGAGGGAGCCCCCAGCGCCTCAGGGAGGCCAGCCCCGCGCCGCGCGCCGCCTGCTGTGGCCCAAGACGCAGGTGAGAAGCGAAACCCCACGTGTCCTCCAGCTGGCGACGTCAGGGCACGGCCCAACCAGGAGTGACCGGGTGTGGCCGCTCTCGACTCAGGAGCCAGGGCAGGGGGCAAACCCCCGCGTCTGCCAAGTCCCGCGGCGCCCGGGGAGTGTCCGTAGCCGCCCGCCCCGCGCCAGGCGGCCCCCACGGCGCTCCGAGGAGAGGGACGCCGGGAGGGAGCACCGGGCGCGGCTGCGGCGGAACGCACGGAGGGCACCTGCCTCCCGCGACGCCCAGCCGGCCCCTGCGCTGACGCTGTGGCCCCGCAACCAGACGGACCAGGCGGGGGCCCGGGCGAGCGTGGCCGGGGGCAGGCCCGAGGCAGGCGGCGCCCTCGGACTCCGGAGTGCTCGCAGGGTGGAGGGAGGACGCGGAGCGGCGGCAGGGCCAGGCGGGCTGACGAACAAGTGGGCAGGCGCGAGGCGCTGGGGCAGCGTGGCCTGGCGGTGCGTGGTCCGACACCTGATGGGGGCGTGGCCAGGCGCAGGAGAGTCGTCACGTGAGAGTGAACCGAGCGGGGGCGTGGCCGGGCCCAGCTGATGGGTGGCCAGGTGCCTGAGAGTCAGCCACGTGAGGACCCGGAGCCTGAAGCTCAGGCAGTCACGTGAGGAGCGGGGGCGCGGCTGACCCTCTCGTGAGGAACTGGGCGTGCCCGGCACTGAGAAGCGTGTGAAGTGGGGGCGTCGTCGGGGCGTGGTCGGACAACTGATGGATGGGCGTGGCTAGGCCCAGGAGAGTTGTCTCGTGAGGAGCAGGGCCCTGTAGTCACGTGAGGAGTGTGAGGGCACGTGCCAGGTACGTGAGGAGCCTGAAGGGGAGGAGCGGGCGTGGTTGGCCGAGTACTCGGACGTGACCCAGCTTGTGAGGAGCATGAGGGCCGGACCGGTGCCGGGTGTGGTCAGTCACGTGAGCGGGCTGTGAGGGGCGTGGTCAGTCACGTCAGGAGAGGGGCATGGCCGGCCGGGGCGAGAGCAGGGGCTGCGTGGTTGGTCACGTGAGGAGCGGACGCGTGGCTGAGTGAGGAACTGGGCGTGACCCGGGCCCGTGAGAAAGCGGGTGTGGTCGGGCACGTGAGCTCGGGCGAGTGGCTGGAGTCACGGTGAGGAGGGGGGCGGCTGAGAGTTGGTCACGTGAGGAGCAGGGCTCCGTTGTCAGTGAGTCACGTGAGGACGTGTGAGGGGTGTGGTCTGAAGTCAGGTGAGGAGAGGGGGCGTCGCCGGGGCGTGGCTGACCGAGTGAGGAAGTGGGGGTGACCCGAAGTGCGAGGAGCGACGTGTGAGGAGCGACGTGTGAGGAGCGGGGCGCAATCTGTCACGTGAAGAGCTTGAGCGTGGCCGGTCTCTCTCCCACCGCTGGCAGTCGCCGGCGTCGCGCGAGGGGCCTCCTGGACGTGCCGGCGTCTGCCACCTGCCCAGGTCCGCCTCGGCGCGCGGGTCTCGCTGAGGCGCCCGGGGTCGTGGCCTGCGTTTGCCCGTCCGCGTGGCCGCCTAGCACCGGCCGAGGGCTGGGGTCTCGCCTTCTCTGTCCCCCTCTACCCCCCCTCCCCGCTCATCCGCCTCCGGCCTCCACGTGCGGCAGCCGCTCTCGGCAAGGCCAGCGGGGGTGTGCGCCCACGGGGCGCGGCGTGGGGCGGGCGGCCCCGGGGCAGTGGCCGGAGCCTCGTGGGGGCAGCGGGCGGGGGCGGGGCAGCAAGACGGAGGCACGCGTGCCTGGCGCCCGGCCCTCCCCGCCGCGTCGCGTCCGTCTCTGCGGGGGCTCCGGCTCCCCGGGCCGTGTCCTGCAGGAGCCGCGGTGACCGGCGCTGCCCCGGCCCCGGGGACCGTCCCCCAACCCGCGCGCAGGCGTCGGGCCGGGCTGCTGGGATCCGCGGGGCCAGGCACGGGCAGGGTTAAGCGGCCGCGGCGGGGAGAGGGTCCCGCCCGCCCGGAGCCTGAGACTGCCCAGCTGGGCGGGCGGCCGGGGGCGGCCACCCTGACCCGCAGCCGCGGGTACCTGGGCCGTCCACGGAGGGTGCGACGGGCGCAGCGTGGCCGGGTGAGTCGCCCCGCGTGTCCCTCCGGGTGTGGTGGGGGCCGGGGCCACGGCTGGTCACGCGTGTGTCTCGAGCCCGCGGGGTCCTGCCGGTGCGGGTGCCCGGAACGGTAGTGATCTGGACCGTTTCGTGTCCTCCTGGGCTCCGTCCCTGCGGCCCGGGCCGTGTGCGTCGCTGTGCCCCGCACAGAGCCGCACCGTCAGCCCCGACACAGCACCACGCCGGGCGGGGAGCGCGCACACACTTCGTACGCCGAGACCGGCCCCCACCGGGACCGGAACTGGGAGGCAGCCCCCGCCCGCCGTGCCAAGGGGTACGCGGGGGTGGAACGCGAATGGAAGGGACGTGGCTGTCGGACCCGGGCCAGGCTGGCAGAGGGACGTTTGTGCCGTGAGCCGGTGCCTGGGTGGCCTCCACGGGTGTCTGCCCTGGTCGCACGGGGAGGGGCTTGCTCGGAGCAGGCTCCTGTGGCGCGTCCCCCACCCCGTCGGCCACTGATGCGGCTCTGGAGGCCCCCAGTGATGCCCGTGGCGGGCTGGCACGGCCAGGAGGGGAGCCCCGAACAGTCTGCGTGTGTGTGCGCGCGTGGCCAGGAGGCCACGTCCTCAGCCCGTGCACTGGCCAGGCCGCGTGCCAGGCGGGCGGGGCCTGGGCTCGGGGAAGCCGTGTCCCCGGCCCGCAGCCCCACACATCTGGCAGCGTTTGGCAGGACAATGCGCTTCCTTCTTGGCTGGAGCGTCCCCGCGGACGGAGGCCTCCCACACCCGGCCCTGAGGCCAGCGCTGAGGCCAGCGCCGCGCAGAGGAACCACGAGCGACTCCCCCTACCCCCGCGTGTCCTCAGCGGGCATCTGTCAAAGACCCCACATGCCCACGGCCCAGCCTTCCGGCCCGGAGGCCTCGGGGAGCCGCGCAGGGCTTGGGTGCTGTGGCGGTGGCCAGGGCCTTCCTCTCCACAGCCTCTTCCCCACTGCTTCCTGTGCAGGCGTACCACTGGCCTTCCCACAGCTCCGACCGTGCCTGTGGGACCCCCCTTGCACTGCCCTGCCCAGGGGGCCCTGTCCACGGCCTTGTCTCTGTGACAGGCACTCCTGACCCCATGCTGTGGCCAGGCATGTGGGCACCCGGCACCCAGCCCAGGACTTCCTGACCAGGACACAGGCTGAGGCTGGGACAGACACCCAGCTGTGAGGATATCAGAGCCGCTCAGAGGGACTGTGGGGCACCAGCTGGCTGCTGGGCATCGTGTGTCCCCAGACAGAGGAAAACCGTGCCACAGCTGCTTGTGGGGTCTGTCCCTTAAGGCAGCAGCGCTGTCCAGTAGAGCCACACCCCGCACCCAACCATTCCACAGCACGGGCAGAACACACACGTGTATGCTTGCTCAGAGGTAGATGTGTGCCTTCACATGGACACAGACACGCGTGTGTATATATGGGCTTACTTGTGTGTGCACAGATGTCTGCACGTGTTTGCATACTCAGACACATATGCATGCACACAGGCATCCACGCCTATACAATCATCTGGACATGTATGTGTGTGTAACACGCACTGAGGCACATACGAACGTGTATGTGGACATGGGCGCACACATATGGACATGTATGCATAGAACATGAGCAGGCGCATATGGACACAAGTACATAGACACGTGCATAAGCACACGTGTCTGTAGGCTTGTGCACACATCTCACAGCCATTGGTGCTTGGATACATGTGTGTAGAAGGGGGGTGTCTGGGCTCACTAAGGCAGCCCCACGTGCTCTGCCAGCCCCTCCCCTGGGTAGGGTGCCAGGGGAGAGACCAGCACGGTGCCTTCCTCTCAGCTAAACAGGGCCTGGCTGGTCATTATTTCAAATGAAAAGTTTAAGGAAAAGGGGACTCTATGCATTTGACTTTCACTTTTTCATCACTGGGGAGTGTGAGGGAGAGCCAGGCCAGGTCAGCGGCATCGGGTGACTGCAGGGAGCGGGGCCCCGGTCACGAAAGGGCCAGCCTGGTGTGTGCTCCGTGCCGCCTTCACAGGCGTGTCAGCAGTCTGGGCACAATACGGCAGGCTCGGTCAGGCAGAGTCCACGGCCGGGCACAGCAGGTGAGAGGCCTCCAGCCTTGCGACCCTCTGTGCCAGGACGGGTGATGCTCTGGGCAGCGGGCACCACAGGTACCGTGTCCAGTCGTGTCCCCAAAGCCCATTCTATGCTCGTGACATGTCCAGCCCTGGGGCCTTTGCTGCTCTGCTCTCTTTATCCTCCCAGCCTCTCCCCCACCCCCCAACACTCACACACACTGTCCCGGGACACCTTCACTGTCCAGTCAGAAGGAGGAGGTAACAAGAAAACTGGTCTCAGGAAGCAATCTGCCTGACTTCATCCTAGTGCGTGGATGACCGACAGAGTCACACTGGACCCTGGACGGGGCGCCAGCAAGTCACAATGGACACGAGTGATGCGCATAGTGGACATGACCAGCAGTGCTCCATACTGTGTCCATGACTAATGTGGGCATACCTGTGCGCCCAGCAGCGGCCGGAAGCTTTCTCAAACCTCCGTAAGATGGTGCTTTTGTCCATGAGACCTTCATAGACCCTCACAGGGGCTCCCAGCCCACCTCCTTCATTCAGGTATTTCCGGCTCTGCATTCAGGGAGCCACAAGGGGTGCTGGGATCGAGGCGCGCGCCCTCCGCACAGCACCTCCAGGCCCCATTCTTGGGCCCTCACTGGCCCCTCAGCCTTTGTGGGGGGGAGCCTGGGCCCTCTCTGTCCCCCCAGCCTGGACCAACCCTCCTGTCTCCTGGGCGTGAGCAGCCTCTGCCTTCACATGGCTCTGCCGCCGGCTGCTACAGGAAATGTGGATGACAGAAAGAAGGGAGGCAGGCAGGACCCAGGGCCGAGGAAGGCGGGGACACGGAACCTCTGACCCCAGCAGAACCTCTGACCCCAGCACGGCAGCCTGGCAGGAGCCTGTGTCTCCCGGGCGTGAGCTTCCTGCCGGCCCAGCTGCCCCGGGTCTGCTCTGGGCAGGAGAGTTTTTGTCGTGTTTATGTGTGAGAGTAAACAGATTCCCCTTCAAAGATACCGAGGCCTGCAGGGGGTCGGTGTGGCTCCCAGCTGCCATCCTGCAGGAGTTGGGGACTGGCCGGGTAGCGGCCACCTGATAAGCCCACAGGACGTGGGAGCTGTGGGCTGATTCTGCAAGGTGCCCCCAGGCGGTCACAGGAGAGAGGGACAGACAGACACTGGGTGAGCCGTGCTTCCGCCGGGTGGGGATAGGGTGGGACTTGGGACCTACAGGCACCCCACATCACCATAGCACCCCAGCAGCCACCCTTAACTCCGGATACAGGAAATGGCCCTATGGTGCCAGAGAGAAGCAGAGAGAACTGCAGCTCGCGGCACGGTTGAGTCACACATGACTCTTAGTTCACAGACTCACGGCCATGGTCACTCGGCCAGTGCACCTTACAGACACGGTGTTGTTCACCAGCATGGTGTGGCTTACAAAACGTAGTTTACAGACACAGTGTCACTTTCAGACATGGTGTCATTCACAGTGTCACTCAGACATGGTGTAGCTCACAGACATGGTGTTCAGAGGTACAGTATAGTTTACAGACACAGTGTCACTCAGACACAATGTAGTTTAAAGACACAGTGTCACCCAGACACAGGGTAGTTTACAGACACGGTGTCACTCAGACACAGTATAGTTTACAGACACTGTCATTGAGACATGTGTCACAGGCACACCGCTGGTCAGAAACACTACCTGTTCAGTGCACACAGTGCTCTTATTGGACAGGCCAAGCTCTCAGTACAACACCTGGGTCTATGAAGCTCTGAGGTAATGATCCAAGGTGGCGCCAGGTTCTTGGGGAGAAGGAAACACGCCTGTGTGCCTGCTGACAGGAGCAGAGCCTGCTGCATTCCAGGGTCCCCTGGAGAGTGAAGGCACATAAGGGGGGCAGAGGAGGGGTCTCCAGAAGCTGTGGTGGTGTCAGGGCAGGGGCTGGACAGGAGCCTCCATTGGCATCCCAGGGTACAGTCTCCTCAGGGGGTCACCAGTCACCTCCCTCCCCGCCCCCTCCAGGCACCAGGAACCAATGTGTCCCAAGGAAGCTGGATTTGGGGGGGGTGCTGGCGATGGGGCAGCGATGGGGCAGCTCTATGGGTGGCCTGCAGGGCTCGAGGGCCCCTTGGGAAAGGGAAGGGGCAGATCACATACGCAGAGAGAATTTGGCTCGGACTGGCCAAGGCTCTCCCACAGGGGCCAGGGAAGGTGGTGGAAAGAGCAAGCCCCAACTGTGGCCAGGCACGGGCTACAGCGGCAATGAACGAACACCCGTGGACTCACTGACAGGCAGTGTGGCCAGGTCTGAGCGCCTGGCCTTTCTCCATGCTACCGCCACTGGTGTGCTGTTGCCAGGAGTGTTACCTGAACTGTGCAGCTGTAATCTCCCCGACATGGCACAGCCTCTGCCAGGCCCGTGTGCAAGTGGTGGCCACGCGGGCCTGGACCTTGTGTGGAGCCCAGAGGACACTGGTAATAGGCCGTAGTGGGGGTCACCCAGCTTCCATGGGGGTAGCGATGGCCCAGCAGCCCTCAGCTTAGGGGCCTTCCTGCAGCTGTCTGGGATTCTTGGTGGGGGTGGGATACTGCTCTTGCCCCAGCTCACTGGCCCCTGAAATGAGGAAGTTGCAGGAGGCCTCTTGCCAGTGGCGCCATGCTGCCAACTCCCCCGGACAGTGAAGGTGTGGGGGGCCCTGGGGGCGCTGCATCTCCCTGGGAAGGGGGCATCTGTTTCTGACCCCTGCTCCGTGATAAGTGGGGCTGGGGGCTTTGGGGTGGCAGGAGCCACTCCCCACACAGTGCTCTGGAAGCTGGCCCGCGGCAGAGCCTGTTTTTCTGACTTTTCATTTTTCTTTCACCCAGAGCTGCTTTTCATCAAAACCTGGAAATATTTATCTTAACATTCTTCCTATAATTGGAAACGGTCTCCTGTTTTCTGGGGGTGCTTCCTGTTGTGTAAGAGCCCAGAGGCACCTGGGGTGGGGTCCCCACGGTCACCACACACCCTGCTGTCCCCAGACTGGGCTCCCCTCAGCACCCAGACCTTCCAGGGACCCCACTGGGATAGGCTCAGCAGTGATCGCACGGAAGAGGCCACGAGAGGAGGCCAGGGAAGGAGGCCCCCGGCCCATCCTCAGGAGGTATGGCAGTGGAGGACCGAGTATCCTACCTGCATGACCTGTAGCCTGCCCTTCCCCTTTGGATGCAGTTTCCTAGGCGCTCCTGGAATCCCAGGTACAGCCTGGACATGCTGGAACAGGAGTCTCCAGCCCCTCAGGGACATGAACAGGCATTGACCAGTCATTTCTGGACACTAAGCCTTTTTTTTTTTGCAGTGGGGTGGGGGCACATCACAGAACTCTGAGGCTGCTCCCAGCTCTGAGCTTTGGGGTCCCTCTCAGTGGGGCTGGGCAGCCGGCACCATCTCTCCAGCCCCTAGAAACCCCTTTCCAGTGAAGACGTCAGCCTGAGGCAGGGCTGGAGGGTGTGAGGAGCTGACTTTCACAGGGACAGGCGACACCCGGAGCCTGGGTGGTTAGGGCGTGCAGGGTGTGTGAGCTGGGCAGTGGGGCCAGGCCTCAGCCCCTGGCCGGGGCGGCTCTGACCCTGCTGTGCTCGGTGTGGTCGAGGTGCCCGCGCCTGACTGGGTTCCGAGTCGGGAGGCCCTGGGAGCTGCCGGCTCCATCCTGGGCCTAGCCACTGTGAGGGAGAGGGTGCGGGCTGGGCACCTGGGACCCGGCTGTTTCACCTAGAACATTCTGGCCTTGTGGGCGGGTCTCTGGCGAGTGTCTCCCTCCTGAGCCCCCGACAGCCTACCCAGACGGGCATGAATTGGGTGCGAGGACCTGACCAGGACAGAGGCTGGCGGGTAGAGGCAGCACTTGCCAGCGTCTAGGCCGCACGACCAGCCCCAGCCAAGGAGCCTGCGCGGAGCATCTGTCTCTGCTCCCGTCCTGCTCCCTTGTGCGGCGCTTGCCCCAAAGTATGTAGCCGACCATTGTCATCATCATTGGTGCTTGAGAAAGATTGGTGGATAGATGGGGGATGATGGTAAGTGGACGGATGGTGGGTGGAGGGTGGGTGGCGGTTGGGTGGTGAGTGGGTGGTTACTGGGTTGTGGGAAGTTGGTTCAACCTATTGCCTAATTGAGTATCACAATTCTTGGAAGGTGTTTTTTTCTGCCTCTAAGTGTGATGTGGTTCCTCTGGTTCACTGCATCATGCTAGTGTGCTGACAAGACCCCAGCCCCATCCTGGAGGGTGTGGGCACCCCACTCCTGGGCTGACCCCAGAAAGTGGCCCCTGAGAGGCACCTTTCCCACCCCAAGGACACAAGCCTGGGGTCGCCCCTGGCCCCAGCTCTTGTGGAGGGCCTGTCTGGTGCTGCCCGCATGCAGGGTCTCAGGGCAGCTGTGCCCTCACACAGCCCCAGGGAACTGGGCAGGCTGGGGGTGGCCTGTGCTCGGGCGCGGGAGGCCCCAGGAAAGCAGAGGGAGCAGGCGGGAAGTGAGTCTCTTGGGGTGTCTGAGGAGACCCTTGTGCCCAGCCCGTCAGGGCCCTTAGCAGGGGAGAGGGGGTGATGCCCAGCACCCCACAGGCCTGGCAGCGTGGGCAGGGGCTCTGGTATGGACCTGGAGACCGGGACTGCCCACATCTCTGGTGGACACATTTCTAGGCTTCTGTGCCATCACTGATCTGATGGGAGCCGGGACTCAGGAGCCTGAGGTCTGTAGGGGGCCCCCATGTTCTGGGGGACCAAAGGAGCAGGCCTGTGTCTGGTTGTACCCCGTGGCCTGCAGCGTCTCCGGGAAGGCAGGTGTGACTGACTCCGCCCTGGCACCAGCTCCCAGACAGCCCTGCACCATGTCGGACACCCGGAATTCCCTCCCGCTAGGCTTGCCGTGGCCACCAGCCAGTCGGGACGCCCATGTCCTCCCCCGCACGGCCCACGTGGCACTTGGGTGAGGGTGAGGAGGTGACTGGGTGGTAACGGGGTGCAGGGGGCTCTGATAGAGGGTTCGGGGGCTTCGCCTAGAGGTGAGGAAGGGCCTGCTCAGGCCATCCGCAGTTTGCATGGAGGGAGCCCGGGGCCGCCCCCTCCCTGCCTGGAGCACAGCCTGACCCTGACACGGGGCGGGGGTGGGGGGTTGGGATGGCAGCGGCTGCGCCTGTCAGGCACTGCTCCCAGTCCCATCCATCACTGCCCTTTGCGCCCATCTGGGGCGTCGGATTGCAGCCCAAAGGCTCTGCCCCAGTCAGAGGCCCAGCGAGGTCTGCAGGGACCCTCAGTGACCCAAGGGACCCACAGCCTGAGGGTCCTAGAGGCCAGGCAGGGAGGTCAGCAGGGACGTGTCGGGGTGTCGAGGGAGCTTGGAACCCTGAGTCCATGGGGCCAGTGCCCGGCCTGCCTTACCCTGCCCTGTCCCGGCAGCTCCTGGCCTGTCAGCCCCTCACCCCGTGTGTGGTTCTCAGTGCTGCAGGGGGGGTCCCGCGACCCCACCCCTGCTGAGTCACGGTGTTGGCACAGGGATCGGGTCCACAGACCATGCTCCTGTGGCTGGACAGTCAGTCCTGAGCGGTCATCGGACCTGGGGCTACCCCACCCTCCAACTGCTGAAGGTGAGGTGAGGCAAGGGCCCCGGGAAACGCTTGCCCGGGCTGATGGCACCAACAGGACCAGCCCAGCTGCCCTGCCGCCGCCTCTAGACCTGGCACTGCCACCCACCACCCACTTCCTCCGCAGAAAATGCTCCCATATGCCCAGCTGCCACCGTGGGCCAGGGCTGGCTGGAGGCATGGGCTCAGGACACCTGGGCCTGCCCCCAGTGGGCACCCTGCTCAGAGCCGGGCTGGGCAAGGAGGCTGGAGAGTCTCAGAGGCCGTCAAGGGGTGCTTATGACTCACGAAGGATCCCTCACCAGGGTGACCGGGGCCAAGCTGTGAACACAGCCACACCCAGGACCCACAGCCACCCCGGGACCCCACAGCCACCCCCCGGAGACCTACAGTCACCCCTAGGACCTACAACCACCCTCAGGACCCCACAGTCACCCCCAGGACCCACAGCCACCCTCAGGACCCCACAGTCACCCGCCCATGCCACAGCCACATCCCCCAGACCCACAGCTGCCCCCCCACCCCCCATGCAGCCTCTCCGACTCCAAGGTGCCCTCTGGGCTCCAGCCTGCCCTGGGGCAGCCCCTGACTCAGCTCCCAGCCCCTCAGCCCACACTCGAGCCCAGACCCCACCAGGACAGACTTTTGGCCCTTCCCCTGAGGCACATCTGGTTGTGGGGAGGAGGCCCCCCCACATCCTGCCTGTGGCTGATGTCATGGCCCGGCTCGGGGTGCGGGCAGGGCCCTGACGTCTGCGCCGAGGAATCCAGGGCCAGCCTGGGAAGCTCTTCACTCTCTGACCCTCTCTCATCTCTGGCCATCCTCCTCCCAGTCTGGATACCCCCATCCCTCACCCCGACTTAGGAAACTTCTCAGCCGGGGAGGTCCCTCCCGAGGCAAGTGGCGGAGCCTCCAGTGCTCAGACAAGGGTTTCAGGGCCCTAGTGGCAGGGGTGTGTCCCGAAGGGCAGGAGCAGGACATTGGCCCTGGTCCCTGAGGACAGACGAGGCATCTGTGAGTGAGGGATGTCGGCAGCAGTGCCCGATACCCGGGCTGAGGCCCCCGGCCCAGCCACGCCCCAGGTGATGTGGGCCACGGTGTCCATCAGGGCTGCATTGTTGTTCATTGTGCTTTGGGGGTCACACCCAGTGATGCTCAGGGGTTACTCCTAACTCTAGGCTCAGAAACTACTCCTGGCGGTGCTTGGGGGACCACATGGGACGCTGGGGATTGAACCCCGATCGGCTGGTGCAGGACAAGTGCCCTACCCACTGTACTATCTCTCTGGCCCCCAGGGTGCATTTCCTGCTGACATACACCATCACCACCACTACCATCATCACCATCATCACTTCCATCACCACTATCACCACCACCATCATCGCCATCATCACCACCACTATCACTACCACCTCCACCACCACCGTCACACCGTCACCTCCACAGGCACCACTTCTCCGTCACATCATTCTTACTCTGTTCGTGGACACCTGTCCGTTCGTGGTCTTCCTGATGCTGATCTGGGGGACAGTTCCCTCTGGTCCACAGGGAGTTGGGGCCCAGCATGGCGGGACTCCCCAAGCTTCCCCTCTGGGGAGAGGGGCCTGTGTCACCCTGTCCTCTGCCCCAGCAGACCAGCGTCTGTGCCTGGGAGGCTGCTTTGTGTCCCTGGGGGGGGGTCGCTGAGCAGTCACTCAGGAGTAAACAGAGGCACTTCTGCCAGCTGCAGGACGGGGTGACTCAGGCGGCCTCAGGCTCGGGTTTCAGTGGCGCTTCCAGAATGCTGCGGCTTAGCACAGGACAGGCAGGCGCTCTGGGCCCCGAGCCCGTGGGAACCTCAGCCGCAGCCACCACTGTGCTGGGGGCTGGGCGCAGCCTCGGGGCGTCTCTGCCCAGCCCACAAGTGAGGGGACCCCGCGTCGCAGGACTGCCCACATGCCGCTTCTGGCCTCTCCGCGTTCTTCCCACTCGGGGCCCAGGAAACACCCTGAGGACTGCATTCCTGTCGAAGGGGCCACACTGATGGCCACGAGGTCTGGGCACTGGAGACCCTGATGTGGCCCTTCAGTGCTCCTCCCCCTCAGCGCTGCTCTCAGGTGAGCACGTGTCCCAGGTGGCCGGAAGCCGAACACTCTCACAGGTGCCACCGTGCGGTCCCCCGAAGTCCCCGCTCCCACTGTGGATCCTGGGCCTCCTTCAAGCCCGTCTTTGGAGCTGAACACGGGGTGTCACAGACAGGTGTGGTAGATCAGGCACGACAGGACAGGTGTGTCACGACAAGTTCCAGGCAGTTGTCAGGGTCAGTGTTCTACTGGCCCTCCTGGGCCCCCGGGAAAGGAGTGTCCATCGCTTGCCACTAGAACACTGGGATTCAGGGCCACTCACTGGACAGAAGACGAAGGCCAGAGGAGCCCTGGCCACAGGACACGGGGGCATGGGGAGCGCCCCGGAGGGGGTGCAGCTGCTGCAGACATGACAGGGGCCTGGGGGCATCTGAGATGGTGTGGGGGGTTCAGAATGCCAGGTCTGGGGACTGGGGGCCTCCCCTCACCCCAGAGCCACCCTGCAGAGGCTGGGGTCCCCCGGAAACTGCTGAGGTTCTTACCAGGCTCTGCTCGCAGCCAGAGCTCCTCTGGTCACGGCCCCTGTCGTGGGGGCCCTGGGCTGTGGGGGCACAGGAGCAGTGAGCAGTGTCCGGCTACAGCACCAAGCCCAAGAGTGGCCAGGGAGTCCAGCCCCGGGGGCCAGCCGGCCCTGCATGCCGGGGGACTGTCAGTCACATGGGGTCCGTGTGGCAGTGCAAGCCCTGGGGCGTGGGGAGCTGGAAGGCTTCCTGGAGGAAGGGAAGTGGAGGAGGAGGAGGCTCCCCTCAGCCCGACTCCGGAACTGGCTTGGCACTTTCAGGGTCTGCGTATAGAAGGTTCTAGATGCTTCCAGCCGTGAGGCTTGGAGGCTACCAGGCTGCTGTCCCAGGATGCCCAGCACTCATGTTTGTGGGCCTGGGACCGGGCAGCTCCCGTGCAGGCCCCCGCCAGCTCTGCACCCCAGGGCTCTGGCTTTCGGGTTTCCCCACCTTGGGGTGACCCTGGAGTGCGGGGGAATATGTGCTTCTTTCGACAGACCCAGGGCTCAGAGCCAGCCCTCACCCCATTTCCTCTCACACTGATTCTGTGTCTGCCAGGCACACAGGGTTGTTCCAGAAGCTTCTTTCAGTCTGAGCATGGCAGCCTGCAGGGCACAGAAGCGGCCAGTCAGCCTTTCTGGGGTGCTGGGCCCCAGCACCCAGGCTGTGGGGGCTGCGTGAGGTCCGGGCCCCCTAAGGCCGCACAGCCCTGGCATCGCACACAGGAACATGGGTTGACACGCGTGTGTGTGCGCGGCCTTCCAGGAGGGTGGTGGCAGGCCCAGCCCCCCCCCCCCCCCCCCCCCCCCCCCCCCCCCCCCCCCCCCCCCCCCCACCAC
>JAOXYA010105858.1:0-10755 GCA_028565675.1 Sorex palustris | reverse complement strand
CCCAGGATGGGAGAAGCATGCTGAAAGTAGACTATAGACCAAACATGATTGCCACTCAATGCCTCTTTTGCAAACCAAGTTCCCTGTATTATTAGTGCCTTACATTAATATAGTGGAATATATATGACATCTTAAGACTATCCTCCCTGAAATAAAGAGATAAAATCTGTAATTCTTGAATGTCCCCAAATTCTCTCCCACCCACCTCCTCCTCCTCCTCGGCCTTTGTTTGGGAGAAGCGGGCTGGGGGAGGGGGGGCGCGGGGCTCCTCCCGCGCCGCCGCCCGAGACCACCCCCCCCACCCCCACCTCCGTGCCCGCCGCCTCCCGGCTTTTCTTGCCGGCGGCCGAGCCTGGGCCACGCGTGGCCGCCGCCGCCGCTGCCGCCGGGGCACACGCCCCGGGGTGGAGCGCGCGTGCAGAAAGGAGTGGGCGCACGGAGCGTTTTCTTTTTTCTTTCTCTTCGGGCTCCTGGCTGACATAGCGTGGCAGGAGCCCGCGTGCCCGGGAAGCAACCCAGGGAGAGACAAAAGCAAACTTTTGCAACTTAACACATGGTTAAATTTTTTTTTTTTTAAACACCTTAGAGTGGAAGTTCATTCATTGCATTCGGAAAAGGTGTGTTCCTGGGGGAGCCACCCCAGTCCCTACATCCGGTGTTGGGCTTGGAGGGGGGCGCCCCCCGCCCCCCGTAGGGAAGATGCCAGGACGAACCTGACCATGGGGGTAGGTGGAGCCGAGACCCCTCCTCGGCGTGACCCAAGGCGTGACCCAAGCCGTCCCAAGTTTTCCCCAAACACACGGAAGCCCGGAGGAGGTTCCTTGATGCCTCTTAATAGGAGGCTTTAGAAAGCAGAGGAATGACCTTTCTTGCAGATTTGTGCCACCATTTCTCTTAAGTTGTAGGAGAACAGCAAGTAACCGTGGAGATCGGGTGGGCAGGATTCTGGGCAAACACCCCCCCTTTTTTTTTTTAGTGTGAAAAAATTCATTTGGCCTGTTAAGAGCTGGAATGAATCCAAATGTTGTGGGCATGATTCTCTTAGGACCAGCCAAATTTCTCAGATTGCTTAGAAAATCAGAATGAAAATATTTTTGTGTAACATAGGTGTGTGTGTTGGGTTTGACCCAGCTTATGCCAAAAAAGTCTGTACTTGAAAGCTCACCTTTCTTTCTAGTAAAGGAGGTTGAAGGCTTCAGTATTAAGACTGAAGGACACGGAGGCACTCTGGGACCATCCCAGCGCGATCTGGCCACTGGGATTTCTTGGTCTATTTGCTGCTTTTTTGCATTCATCTAATAGCGTCTGCAACTGCTACTTGTGGTTAAAATCGTGGTTTCTTTGTACCTGGGTGGAAGGTGATCCTGCCTAGTGGAGACTGGAAAGCTAGTTCTGGTTGTGTCATCCTGTATCTGGATGCCCTTTGACCCTTTGAAATACCTGTCCTAGGTTATTTTCCCATGTATGAAATTTTAGAAGGCATATATATATGTGTATATATATATAATATGTATATATGCCTCAGAGAGCCTGGCAAGCTACCAAGAGTATCCCGCCCACATGGGCAGAGCCTGGCAAGCTCTCCATGGCATATTCGATATGCCAAAACCATAACTATAACAGGTCTCATTCCCCTGACTCTGAAAGAGCCTCCAGTCGCTGGGAAAGACGAGTAAGGAGAGGCTGCTAAAATCTCAGGGCTGGGGCGAATAGATACGTTACTGGCTCCCACTTGAGTAACTCTATGAACAACAGGATGACAGTGATACAGTGACAGTGATAAAATTTTAGAACTGGCTTAGCTCAGCTCCACTTTCTGGCTTCTTCAGTAAGACCCTCTAGCCTCAGTCCTTCATTCCTCCAATGCTCCAGGTCTGCAGAGCACCAGACTTGATCACAGGAGGAGGTTAAGTGTCTCTTTGGGTACTTGAGGATCTGTGAATTTTCAGGCTAGGTAAAAATAGAAATTATTCTGTGGTATGATAAGTTCAGTTTTAGATTTGGGGAGCGGGGGTATGGTGGGTGAGGGGGATGCTTTCTGCTTCGGTTTTTTTTCTCTCTTCTGGGTACCAAAGTCCTGTAGTTCACTAGTCTGTTTAATAAATCCTGAAGGGGTTGAGTGAAGATTTTTATGAATGTGTCATCGGGATGATGAGCCATGAACTCGGAAAGGTATACTGTGAATTTTAATACTGTAGTTCCTTCCTAATATTCACTCAAGAAATCTTGAGAACTATAAGCCTCAGGGCCACAGGACAGTCTTTGCTGGACTGAGCCCTTGGGATCCTTCTTATACTTATTATCACAGCCTTGATAACCTACCTCATGGGCTCTCTATTTCCACTCTCGGTTCCTGATGCTCAACCCTGGCTTTAGGCCTCTCTTCAAATTGTAGCCTAGATTTTTAGGAGGGGTATGTCTCTGCAGCAGATCTTGGAGATTTCCTATAGCTGGGAGCAGCTTTCTGCCCTGGACTCGCTGTCTCCCAAACAGGACCTTGCTAGCCTGGTTGATATAGCCCTTCCCTCTGGAGCCAAAATTTGCAAACCATGACACTTCTTGGGCCCTGCCACTATCCATCTCCAGAGATGCTGCTGTCAGGAAATTCAGACCTGGCAATACAGGTTAAAAGAATCTGTCTGGATTGCAGAGATAATACAATGGGTGGGGCGCTTGGCTTGCGTGTGGTTGACCTGGATTCAATCCCTGGCAACCCATAAGGCCCACCGAGCCCGTGAGGAGTGATCGCTGAGCGCAGGTACAGGAGTAAGCCCTGACCACCACCAGGTGTGGCCTCAAAGCAAGACAGAGAATCTAAGGTGTCTGTTGGATGATAGGAGAATTTACTGAATGGGATTAATTTATATCCAAGAGAATTAGAGGATAGGTGAATTGAACTTGGAAGTTGGCCATTTGGTTAAGGTAAAAAGTGTATTCCTGGCTGCTCTGTCACAGAAATAAAGCCATAGGTTAAGCAGGCCTGGCCTGGGTGGAATTGGATTCTCATTTGCTTGCAGGATGGCAGGAAGGCCACTGTGTCTAGAGCAATTTGGGTGGGTTAGCTTGCATGGGGGACCGGAAATGAAGAAAAGCAGGGGCCAGGTGTGGTGGACCTGCATGCCGGAGGCTTAGGTCTGCCCTCTTTTCTGAAAGTCACTACAGGCAAAAGATGAATTGTCAACAGTGCCTTATTTGAATTCTAGTTTTAAAGAGACTTGGGGGCCATGAGGGCTTATTTGTAGGTTGATAACCCATGAGAGCATCAGATACTACACAGCTTGAGTGAGTTTTGGGGATGTGGCAGAGACCAACCCATTTATAGGCTTCTGTGTTTTGTTTTTTGTCTTGTATTTTGCCTTTTGGGTCACACCGGCGATGATCAGGGGTTGCTCCAGGCTCTGTACTCAGGAACTACTACTGGTGGTGCTGGGGGACCACATGGGATGCTGGGAATCGAACCTGGGTCAGCCACTTGCAAGGCAAATGCCCTACCCACTGTGCTCCAGCTCCCTAAGCTTCTGTTTTGTGAAAGAAACATTGGCCCCTGGGATTGATTGTCCTGGAATTCCTTTCTAGTCCTGGCTTAAAATGCAGTCTGGGCAGTGATGCTGGTTCAGAGGGGGTGGCATTTCCCTCAGAGTAAACCACCAGGGGAGGGGAAGCATGTGGAGGTCCAGCTGGGATCTCAGGCTGGGCCACCTGGCCCAGCTTGTGAACCAGAAGTTAAGTCCTTGGGCTTGAGGTCGGTTTAGGGTGGATCACAGATTTTCTGTTACTAATCATCTGCGCTTGCAAATCGCACTCTCTCTCTAGCTTCAGTCTCCCTGTCTGGCAGAAATATTAGTAATAACCTTACCTCGAGGAACTGATGAGATGTGTCTGAAGTCTCTGGTACTGTGCTTGCTAGCTAACCGTGATCGTTGAGTAAACAGCAAAAGAGGGGTCTTTATCTGGATTAGCCTCTCTGAATTGCATCCTGCCAGATGTCATCCAGTGCGTGGGTTTCATCCAGTCTCGCAGGGCTTCCAAGCATCAGGACAACAGTGTGAATATTCAATACATGTTCGTGGCTTTGGGTCTGGCGCTTGGCAACACCTTCACTTAGTCATAAAACTAACATTTCAGTTCATCTTTTCCAGTAAGTCTCTGGATGTGTCTGAGTTTTAGTAACATCATCGTGGAGGAACATTTGTAAAAGCATCTGATCCATCCCTTCCAAGGAGTATTTGGGAACAAATTATTGGGATTGTTTTCAGTCCCCACCCTGACTCAGACATAGACGAGGTCCCACTTTTGTTGCCATCTCATGCCCCTAAAAAGGTTGGATTGGGAGAGACTTCGTGACTTGAAATATTTTCTAATTTTGTGTGTGTGTGTGTTCAGGAAAAGGTGGTTATTTGGAGCATATTTTATACCACTTCAAAGTGTGCAAAATGCAAAAGACTTGCAGGTGAGAAGAAATGATAGAAAGCTTTCAGTCAGTGACAGCAATCAACCAGGATTCAGGAAGGGTTTTGAGGAAGGATGGAAAGAATGTTATCTTATGAGGACTCAGGAACATTTTCAGCCTGGTCTTAGCCACCTTCTGTTTGTCTCAGTTGTTTCGAATGAGGCCAGTTCCTGGGTGTTGCAGAGTTAGCTTCTCATTCTTCCAGTTGTGCCATTCCCCAAGAGTCCATGAAACTGACTGCAGATGAGGGCAGCTGCAAGGTCCTTGCAAAGTCTGGTCCTTTGAACCTGGTTTTCAGTGAGACTGGACTCACACTGGTGTTTTCCCAACACTAGAAACAGCACCCGGGGCTTCCTTTCTCCAGGTGCATGCTGACTGTTCTTAGAGAAGAGTTTGTGCCTTCTGGTATTATAGAACAAGGAGTCACTGAAACTTCAGCTGACGGAGCTTATAGTGCATGCAGCCAACCTGGGTTCCATCCCCAGCATCCATAGGGTCCCCTAAACACTGCCGCAAGTGATTTCTGAGTGCCGAACTGAGAATGAGCCCGGAGCAGCATAACTGGATATGACCCAAACATCTTCCTTCTCCCCTTCCCCCCCAAAGTGAAACTTTAGCCCAGATGCAAATCATTCTCCTAGTCACTTTACTTGAGAAGCCTTAATGGAGGAGGTCACCAATCCCCAGGCTGTCCCCACTTGCTTGGGGGACCCTGTGGGCCTGGGAATGGTCCCATGTGCAGTGTGTGGTCTGGCCCTTTGAGCCATTTGCCTGACCCTAATTTACAGAGTTGATTGGAAAGACCATGTCAGTGGGGTTTCACTTAATGAGATTAATGCTGATAATATGGAGTGGAGAGGTCTTTTTTTTTTTTTTTTTTGACCACACCTGGTGATGCTCAGAGTTTAGGTTAGTGCACTTAGGAATTACCACTGGTGGTGCTCAGGGGACCAACCATATGGGATGACAAGGATGGCAAGGCAAATGCCCTACCTGCTGTACTGTCTCTCCGGCCCCTTGAGTGGAAAGGTCTTGTAATAATTTTTTTCTTCAGGTAATTTCTTTAAATACAGTCACTGGGGAATGTTAGTTCCCACTTGGTCTTTCAGACTGTCTCCTAGGCCAGGTGTGGGAGTTGGTGCTTTTCAGAGGTCTCTGGTTGGTTTTGATGCTGGTGCCTCATGGGATCTGATTTTCGCTCAGCCCGGATGTGAAGACTGTAGGCTTATTTCTTGAATATCAGGATAATCTGGGTGATGTCTAAATACCTCATTTTACTTATTTTTTTAATTTTTATTTTTTGGAGGGGCACACCTGGCCCCATGAAACAATGAAAGAGAGGGGCTAAAGAGATAATACAGTGGATAGGACACTTGCTTTGCATGTAACTGACCTGGACTCAATCCCTGGCACCCCCATATGGTCCTCAAGACCTGTCAGGAGTGATCTCTGAGTGCAGAAGAGCCCGGAATAAGCCCTGAGCATCACTGAGTGTCCCATCCTCCCTCCTCCCCAACAAAAAAGGAACAGTGAATATACAAAGGGGAAGAAAGGTTCTGGCATCGTTTATCTGCTATTTCAGCTGATGTCAGTTAGAATTTTTATGCTACATGTTAGCAGCTTGCCTGAAGGCAGCTTAGACTGAAAGGTAAAAAAAATGGTCTCTGTGTACTCTCAGGTGTTTTTCTGATCACTGGCAAGACTGGAAAGCTGAGCACATGCATGCTCTGCTCCGCCCCGGCAGCCTTTCTCTGTCTTCTCAGATCTCCAGTGAAAACATTTTTTCTCATCGATGGTGCTTTGACTCCTCTGAAACCTGGCCAACTTTGGTTCTGGGGGCACTTGGGACAGATGTGCCAGTGCGTCAAATGTTTTTTTTTTTGAATTATCCTTTTTTCTTTCTTCCTTTTTTTTTTTTCTTTTTGGGTCACACCCAGCGATGCTCAGGGGTTACTTCTGGCCCTGCACTCAAGAATTACTCCTGGCGGTGCTTGGGGGACCATCTGGGATGCTGGGAATCGAACCCAGGTCGGCTGCGTGCAAGGCAAACACCCTACCCGCTGTACTATCACTCTGGCCCCGACTTATCCTTTTTCTATTTCTTCATCATGTTCAGGAGTGGAATGCTAACGATCTGATGTCACATTCTGTCTTCTGCAGGTACAGGATTACCATGGGCATAAGATCCCTGACCCTTACGCATGGCTCGAAGACCCTGACAGTGAGCAGACAAAGGTATTTGGGGCTTGGAATCCGAGATAAGGCCGGGTAGCAGCACCTTGCTCTCTACTTCCAGACCTCTCGCTTCTCCTCCTTGATACGCTGCTGACTGTTGTCACCATTTTATGTCAGATGATTCATGGGGAAAAGAGGAAAGCGTTTCTTTGTTGTTGTGATCGTAGTTGCTGTTCAGAGAAGATCACATAACTGTTTTCACTGACATTTATGGTATATGATGATACTAGGAACCATTTATTTGAACTGAAAATGTTAGAAAGAAAAGCAGTTGATTTTTTTTTTAATATTTTATTTATTTATTTGTTTGCTTTTTGGGTCACACCCAGCGATGCACAAGGGTTACTCCTGGTTCATGCACTCAGGAATTACTCCTGGCCATGCTCGGGGGACAATATGGGATGCTGGGGATCAAACCCGGGTCGGGCCGCATGCAAGGCTAAAGCCCTACCTGCTGTGCTATCACTCCAGCCCCGATTTTTTTTTTTTAACTAAAGGAAATTAAAAACTTAGGGGAAAAGTCGTGTGAAGGGGAAGAAAATGCCTGAAACATTTTTTTTTGCAAAGGGAAGAAATTCCTACATGTTAAACAAATATAGGTTTGAACTAAATGCTGGTCTTCGACTGCTTAATAATTTTAATGCAGCAAACATAAAACAAATGATAAGAACGGTCTTGTATAGAAATGAAGAGGTGTAGGCAGAATTTTCTGCCCGATTTGCAAACATAAAGCTTTCCTATTCTTTTGGAGAAACATCTTAACCAAAGTCTCATTTCGTGAATGAAGTTATGTTTATGTGCCATGGCCCTCAGTTAGTTTTTTTCTCTTTGAAGTGTTCAGGACTTAATATTGTGAGGGTCGTGATTTAAAAATGTAGTATGTGGTCAGCTAAGTTCATTTGATTGAGGGATTTTTGTTCCTTTGATCTTGTCAAGTTCCTTGACTCTATATAACCCTGTTTAGATATTAATACATGTTAAAGAACATGCATATAGGTTTTAATACAGTCATCATTATAGACATGTACCTCAACTATTGAAAAAAATTTTTAATTTTTTTATCTATTTTTATTTTTTTGGTTTAGCTTTTTGGGTCACACCCGGCAATGCTCAGGGGTTACTCCTGACTGCACTGAGGAATTAACTCTTGGCAATGCTGGGGGACCATAGGGGATGCTGGGAATTGAACCTAGGTTGACCGTGTGCAAGGCAAATACCCTACCCTCTATGCTGTCACTCCAGCCCCTCTTATTTTTTTTTTTGTTTTTTATTTTTTTAGAAAAAGAAAACTTACATGGATTCTAGTGGCTTCTCGTGCCTGTGACTTAACTCCTCCCCTGTCTTGTGTCTGTTGCCTCCATCCCTCCCACTCTGCCTCTAGAATAACTGGCTCAGGTTCACAGCGCAGTTCCGATGAGCCAGGAAAGTGTTTACTCCTCCTGTGGACCTGACCAGAGGAATTGGACTTGTCCCTTTCCCACTAATCCCACAACCCTCATCCCAGACTCCCTAATCAATAGTATTGCAGATTTCACTCCTTCCCCATGCTTGGGAAAGAACTGATAAGGAAAGGAATGGGGCGAAGGGCTCAGGCACAGTGCTCTCTGGAAGAGGAGAAACGAGAGTCAAAAAAGAGGTTCTTCTGCTCAGATAAATCCCAGGTCATCTCCCTCTTCCTTTGTTCCGATATATTTGCTTGCTGCCTTTTCCTTACCCCTCACCAGTTCTTTCTAAGAATTTCTCCTCCTTTGTTCGTTGTCGTGGCTCTTCAACGCGTCTATACTCAATTTCACCTCTTGGAGATCTCCTGTCTATTCATTTTCTTTTTTCCCCCTCTAGTTTCCTCCAGGAAAGATAAATTGGTGAGAACATCGGTATTTTGGGTTTCCGTTTTTCTTTTTTAGAAATGTTGAGTTATGGAGAAAGGTGAGTCAAGATACTCAAGTGAGAAGCCTTTAGTTACCTTTGGGAGCAGGCCATGGCTGTAGAGTGGCAGGTACGGCTGGGAGGGGCAGGGGTTAGGCCCTGGCTTTGCCATAGGTGACCTGGTCATCCCCTTATAGGCCAGGTGGAGAGAGGCATGCTCTGGGCTTAAAGAGTCACAGGCAGCTTCGGAAATTGGGATGGAGGGAAAGCACCAGGGGAGGGCATGGAGTTCCCCTGCAGCTCTTGGAAACTGTCTGCAGATACTGTCTGTGATGATTGTGTTGTCTGAAGTATTGGGTACAACCTGGACTTAGTCCACCTTTGATGATAATTGAGTGATTCGGCAATGTCAGAGTGCCAGGGCGCCTTTTTATGTGTTAACGATTATACTCCTTGCTGTTCCTTAATTGATAATGACTAGATTTCTGAATGCCAAGCCAGTTATTAGTGGATGAGACTTTGCTAATTAATGATCTTGCACTCGGTGTTTGTCAGAAGCTAATGATACTGGAGTATAGACTCTTATTTTCGTTGGTATTGGGAAGCTTCTCTTGAAGGCTAAAACTATGTGCCAGGCACTTTTCTGGTAGCTTTAGATACCCTCCTATTCAGTTCTAAAACTCTAAATGAGATCTTATGATCATTGTTGTACAGATGAAGAAAGTGAGGAACTCATAGGTTTAAGGCCACTAAGCTTGGAGCCAGGAGTGTAACCCACGTTGTTATCAACGTCACTTTTTTTTTTTTTTGCTTTTTGGGTCACACCCGGCAATGCTCAGGGGTTACTCCTGGCTCATGCCCTCAGGAATTACTCCTGGCGGTGCTCGGGAGACCATATGGGATGCTGGGAATCGAACCTGGGTCAGCTGTAAGTAAGGCAAAAGCCCTACTTAACTGTGCTATTGCTCCAGCCCCCAAATTAAAAAAAAAAAAAAGAAAGAAAGAAAAGCCAAAAAAACTATAATAGTAGCTTTGAGTTGCAGGCTGAAGGAAAGATATATTCCTGTCTCACCTCTCAGGTGACCTTGTTGTAAAGTGAACGTAAAGCGAACGTGGGCTGGCCCCTCACTCCCCTGCTGACCGACTGTTTGACCCCTCAACCCCTCCCTCTCCCCTCCCCCCCTGCAACTGCCACACTCTCCATTGCTCTGTCCTCAGGCTTGCCGTTGACAAGGCTCTGCTGTCATGTGGCATCTGGGGGTTCAGATTCTGCTCTTAGTGTGATTCTCTAATGAGAGCGACAAAGATATTTCCTTCTGGTGGCTTTAGCACATATATGGGGGTGTGTTAGTCTTAAAGAGGGGAGACTCTTCACCTAGCTTCCAAAACAGAGAACAAAGCTGTGGTTACCTTTCCAGGTGAAAACTAGTCAGGAAGGGAGGACCTTTGGCAACTCTTTTACACCGAGATCTGAAATGTTGTCATTGGGAGGTCTTTGATTTTAGTCTAGCGTGGTGATTCCCAGAGCCTGTGATCCTGTGATGCTACCCTCTCGCCCCACCCCCCCCCCAACACCCACACACCTGGTACAGGAATGATCCAGGGCAGAGATGTGGGAGTAACCTCAGGTGTGATTGGGACCATTTTCTGTTTGTTCACTTAAAGAAGGTAGATTCCAGAGGGGCACAGAGAGATTTCTGAAAATGAAATGTGGTAGGCCAGATATGTCTGAAAGCTTACAGCCTAACATCTAATGTAGGTCATCCATTTCTGACACCCCAGCATTTAAGACTTTATCCTTTACATAGTATGAAAACAGATTTGTAACTTAAAAAATCCTCAGAAACAGTTGTGGGGAGTTGAATCTGGGTAAATCCTTTCAAGCTATCAAAGCCAGCATAACTTGTTTTATAGCAGATGCAAGGAATCTACACAACTCAGTTGAGTCTGAGATAAAACTAATTGAGAGAGAGATGAAACAGTTTATCAGGACTGCTCAGTAGATAATGTATATCTGCTTCATAATTTTTCAGTAGCCACATTGAAAAAAAGTAAAAAGAAGCAGGTGGAATTGTACTATATTTTGCTTAATAAAGTGTGCTCAAAATATTGCTATTTCATATAATTAATGTAAAGGCCCTCCCGTTGATCGTCGATTTGCTCGAGCGGGCCCAGTAACGTCTCCATTGGAGACTTTGTTGTTA
>JAOXYA010105842.1:0-10755 GCA_028565675.1 Sorex palustris | reverse complement strand
GTAACAACAAAGTCTCCAATGGAGACGTTACTGGGCCCGCTCGAGCAAATCGATGATCAACGGGAGGGCCTTATTTACCTTGTTTACCCATTTTAAATACTTAAATTTTAACTTAAATGCTTTAAATCCAGGTTCACGTAAAAATTTCTTGGGGGGAGAAGTGATGATGAGTGGAGAAAGTTTAAGAAGTCAGGGCCCCCAGGCTGGAGTGATAGTCCAACTGGGGGGCATTTGCCTTGCACGTGGCCAACCCAGCTTCAATCCCCAGCATCCTACAGGGTCCCCTGGGCACCATCAGAAGTGATTCCTGAGTGCAGAGCCAGAAGTAGGTCCTGATCATCACCAGGTGTGCCCTTCCCATACACACATACACACACAAATAATAGAAAGAAAGAAAGAAAGAAAGAAAGAAAGAAAGAAAGAAAGAAAGGAGAAAGAGAGAAAAAGAAAAGAAAAGAAAGGTTTACCCAGGTGTAGTATAATGCAATCTTTCATCTCTTCTTACAGAGGAATGACATTCCATTGTACACAGAAATCACAACTTCTCTCCACACACCACAATAAACACAGGCATGTTCACTTTTCATGTAGTGTCTTTGTGTTCTTGAAAGAGACCACTGAGAGCATTGGAATTACTGAATGATTATAGTAGTTCTATTTTTATGCCAGAAACCATACTATTGAGTTACTAAAGAGAGGCAACAACTATAAAACCAATTCCTACCAATCTATTTCCATTCAAATGAAAATCTGAGGGATGGATAAATAGGACTTGCCTTACATGCAAGCAACCCAGGTTCGATCCCTGGCACCTCAAAGGGTTCTCTGGACCCAGCCATGTGTGATCCCTGAGCACAGAGGTCTGAGTAGCCCTGAGCACTGCCAGGTGTGGCACCAAAACAAACTAAACCAAAACATACATGATATGTTGTGGGCTATGATTCAGCCATGAAAGGTCTAAAATCCTGTTATTTTGACAATCCTGATGAAGCTTAAAGGTATTATATGACATGAAATGAGTTAGACACACAAAGACAAATTTGATATGCTGTGATTTACACAGGAAATGTGTGAAACAGCCAACTTAGGGGGACATAAAACACAACAATGGTTTCCAGGAAAATCACTGGGGGCTGTTGGCCAGAGGATACAACTTTGATCTATGCAATGATCAAGGTAGTGGAGCTAAAGAGAGACGTTGTTGTAAAAGCTATGTTCTATATTGGCTGTTGAGAAGCAAATCTATCTTAAATGTTTTCAGCACAAAAGCCGATTATAATTAAGTGGCACCATGGTGTTGGCGATCCCAGCATGGCAAGCATTTGCACCATTTAAGAGGATTTAATCAATATGTTCTAACCTCAAAGTCATACACAACCATATATACTTCAACAGATTTAAAAGAATAATAAAATACTGGTGATGAAATCTTGGGATCGATACAAATGCAACTCCAGGTGTCCTAGTTAAACTCTACCGTCTTTTCTGGCTGCTGTTGACCCTGTAGAGATCAATGTATCTTGTATCTCAGAAGGATCCAACTAACCGTATTCAGACTCCCCTCTAAGTAATTTTTTTTAGCTTTTTTGGTCACACCCAGTGATTCTCAGGCATCATTCCTGGCTCTGCACTCAGGAATACCCCTGGCAGTGCTCAGGAGACCATACGGGACACTGGGGATCGAACCCAAGTCAGGTACAATCCCCAACATATTGCTTCGCTCCCCCCCCCCAAATAATTTTGGATAGGCTCATCCTCCACAAAGATCCTAATTCCAAATAATTAATACCCACCTTTTTTGGTCATGGAATATGAGTACATAAAGAGAAATAGGATTTGATTAATTTATTCATTAGTTGGCCATGTGATTTTCAGAGCTAATATAGTCAACCCACACAGAAATCTCATCAAAGAGCATATGACTCCGGGAGAGTTGATTTCCTATCTTTCACTGTCCTGTGAAATCATAGAAGCATACAAATTTTACATGTAATAAACTGGTTATGGTGGATATCAATATTTTTAGAAGGATTTAGCTCATCACCGAATGATCTAGTTAATTATCAGAGGTATTGAAAATGAGCTATCTTATAACATTACACATCAATCTTCAGAGACCCATTGGTATTACCATCCCTATGGTAGTTGAAAGAAGTTAAACTCTAGAAACATCTAACAAGAACTTGTGTCAAGCCTCTGCCTTATCTTCTGAGCATATTAACAAAATAAAATTACTAAAAGAATAACTCCTGCTTTAGGTGCTACTTCTATGGCGCCAGAGCCACAGAAACTGCATTTGACCATTGAATTCATACGTCCAGTATCATATAACTCAACAAAAGTAAACTCATGGTTCCAACCTCATATAACTCAACAAAAGTAAACTCATGGTTCCAACCTCATGTTAAAAGTAACTTGTCAGGGCCAGAGCAATAGTACAGTGTATAGGGTGTCTGCCTTGCATGCGGCTGACCTGAGTTCAATCCCGGGCATCCCATATGTCCTCCCGAGCACCGCCAGGAATAATTCCTGAGTGCCGAGCCAGGAGTAATCCCTGAGCATCACTGGGTGTGACCCAAAAACAAGCAAATAAAAAAGTAACTTGTTGTTGTGTTAAATAAAAGTATTTAGTCGTTTTAGAAGAAGCAGGAAGAAGAATTGGAGGGGAAGGAGGAGGAGGAGGAGGAGAAAAAGAACAAGAGATGGGGAGGAAGATGAAGAAGAAGGAAGAAGGAGAATGAAGAAGGAGGAGAAGGAGGAGGAGGGGGAGGATGATGATGATGAGGAGGAGGAGGAGGAGGATTAGGAGGAGGAGGGGAAGAAGAAGAAGATTGGGTGATAAACAAATGAAACTCCTTAGTTCCACCCCTATGTTTAATGCTTTGCTTTCCCTGATTCTGAAAACCAAGTCCTCAAAGGTCTCACGAGAAAGTTCTCCTCCTGGTGAGTTTCCTCAAGGCTCCCTTCATGTCCTTGTTTCTCAGGCTGTAAATAAAGGGGTTCATCATTTGTGGGACTATAATGTACATCACAGAAGCCACAGCTGTCTTTGTGGAAGACTCCAGGAGAGCAGAGGTGATGTACACCCCAAACGCCGTCCCATAGAACAGGAAGACCACTCCCAGGTGAGGCCCACACGTGGAAAACACCTTAAACTTTCCCCCCACAGATGGGATATTCAACACAGAGGAGATAATCTGAGTGTAGGATAAAATGATGCCAGACACAGGGACCACACCAAATAGACAAGTCATGAAATAGAACAGGACGTTATTGGTGAAAGTGTTGGAACATGCCAGCTTGATGACCTGAGAGAATTCGCAGAAGAAGTGGGGGATCTCCAAGTCTGAGCAGAAGGAGAGGGGCAACACCAGCAGGGTGTGGAGCAAGGCATCCCCGATGCTCAGAAGCAGAGAGACCCCAACCAGCAGGCCACAGAGTCGGGGGTTCATGATGGCCGTGTACCTCAGTGGGTGGCAGATAGCCACATAGCGGTCATAGGCCATGGAGGCCAGGAGGAAGTTCTCAAATGCACCTAAAGTGAAGACGGAGCCAATCTGGAGGAGACAGCTCAGATATGTGATGCTCTGAGTCCGGGCACGGATGTTCGCCAGCATCTTGGGGATGGTGCAGGTGCTGATGCAGATGTCGGTGAAGGAGAGGTGGGAGAGGAAAAAGTACATGGGGGTGTGCAAGTGGGGGTCTGAGACCACGGCCAGGAGAATGAGTAGGTTCCCCGTGATGGTGACCAGGTACATGGACAGGAAGAGGCAGAAGAGGATGGGCTGAAGGTCCGGGTCATCTGATAAGCCCAGTAGAATGAACCCCCAAACGTCTGTTTGATTCCTGGCTTCCATCTTGCCAACGGGTCTGCTGGGAAAGGCAGGGTGAAAAGAATCAAAACAAGCACCCCCTTGGGGGTACAATAACAGCATCCCAGGAATGAGAACTTGGTTGTGGTTAGACAGCCCAGCAGACGTCGCTGCTTAAAAAGGCTGAGAATGAAAAGTGATGGTCCTTGATTTAGTAAACGCTTTCCTGGGAAAGCCAGCGCTTTGAGAAGAAAGGGAAAGTTCAGTTTCTTCACATGTACTGTGAAAGTAAATTAATCTTTACACATTTTATTTGCGTATCTCATTGTCTCTTGATTGGGCGGGGGGGATTATTACACCTAGTGGGGTTTAGGAGACAGGACCATGTGGTGTCAGGAATTGGATTTGGGTCTGTTAGAAAGCAAAGTTCATACTCCATGGTGGGGATGGGCACGCCCAGTGATGCGCAGGGCTTACTCCTGGCTCTGCACTCAGGAATTACTCCTGGCGGGGCTCGGGGGACCATATGGGATGCCGGGGATCAAGCCCGGGTCAGCCGTGTGCAAGGCAAACGCCCTCCCCTCTGTACTACCACTCTGCCCCACAGACATGCATATTTATTGTGCCCTCACTTTGGCACCTCATGCCAAGTACTGTGATGAGAACAAAAAAGAAGAGGTTCATTTCCTTCTGAAATCACCAGGATGAAGTAGGATTCCCAACTGTTCGCATGCCTCAGACTCATCTGAAACACTCAGCCATTTTCCAAGGAGTGAGATTATACCATCACCCCATTTACCCCTGGGAATAGTTAAAGGAAGGCAAGAGCATGCTTGGATTCAGAACCCACCTGCAGACCAGGGTAAGTCTCATCTCAGATGGTGGCTGAGCTGCCTCCTTGGACCAGTGAATAGCCAGCCACACACAAGGACAAAATTAGCATTCCCCAAAGCAACGCCCAGATCCCATCATGATGGCTCAGAATTTTCCTCTATTCATCCTGAGTAATACCAGAAACAGGAGTGCTAGTGTTTGCCTTGTATACAGTCGACTTGGGTTCAATCCCCGGCATCCTATAGGGTTCCCCAAGCAGTTTTAGGAGTAATTCCTGAGTGCAAAGCCAGGAGTAACCCCTGAGCATCACACACTTTTTAGGTGTGACCTAAAAAGCCAAAAAAAATTTTTTAAAGAGGGGATTCTTTAGAGGCATTTCATCCTGTTAGGTTACCAAGGAGACCTAAAACAGATCCAGAGGAATGAATGTTAGTATTTCCTAATTCTGGGATGGGTGAAAGAGAGGACTTGAGTCTTTTCATTATTTTCTCTTCATGTCTGTCTGTTATAAAATCTGGCCATTTGGGCAGGTGCAATAGTCCAGTGGGGAGGGTGTTTGCCTTGCACATGGCCAACTAGGGTTCTATCCCCGGCACCCCATATGGTCTCCTGAGAACCTCCAGGAGTAATTCCTGAGTGCAGAGCCAGGAGTAACCCCTGTGCATTGCTGGATGTGACCCAAAAAGGAAAAAATAGCATTTAAAAAGCCTTAGTTATTTTATGAAGAACAATGAGCTTACTAGAAAAACAACAGCTGCCCCCTCTCCACCACCTCCCCAGGGTCCACATGCCCAGAGAGACCAATAATAGAAAATCACTTCTAGGACCCAAAGTGATAGCACATTACACTACCAGCATGGGTTCCATCCCCTAATATCCCATCTGGTCCTCCAGGCATGGACAGGAATGATTTCAGAGTACAGAACCAGGAACAACCTCTAGGCATCCCTGGGTATGATCCAACCCATCCACACACCCCCACAAAAAAGAAAAGAGGGGCTGGAGCAATAGTACAGTGGGTAGGGCATTTGCCTTCCACATGGCCTACCCGGGTTTGATTCCCAGCATCCCATATGGTCCCCTGAGCATCACCAGGAGTAATTCCTAAGTGCATGAGCCAGGAGTAACCCCTGTGCATTGCCGGGTGTGACCCAAAAAACAAAAAGCAAACAAACAAAAAGAAATCACTTCTATACGGCAGTGTATGTAGAAAAACTTGTCACTGTCTTCCCGTTGTTCATCAATTTGCTCGAATGGGCCCAGTAACATCTCCATTGTGACACTTGTTACTGTGTTTGGCATATTGAATACATCACAGGGAGCTTGCCAGGCTTTGCCGTGTGAGCAAGATACTCTTGGTAGCTTGCCGGACTCTCCGAAAAGGGTGGAGGAATCGAACCTGGATCGGTCAGGTTGGCTGCATGCAAGGCAAAGGCCCTACCCACTGTGCTATTGCTCCAACCCAAGCAAACTTGAAGGAAATTAAAGATAAAGTGTCCTGCGAGCTGGAGTGACGGTACAGAGGGTAAAGCATCCACTTTTCATGAAGTCAACCCAGGTCAAATCTCCAGCATCCCCTAGGTCCTCCCTGAGCATGGCAAGGAGTGATCCCTAAGCTCAGAGCCAGTAGTAAGGCCCAAGCGTCTCCAGGTGTGGTCCAATCCCCTCCACCCAAAACAAGAATAGTGCCCAGACCCCCTTTCAATGACGCCCTCTCCAAGATTTCGGGCAGAGCCTTGTGTTTGAGAAGAGGCGATTTCTGCTCCAAAGCCAATGAGTTTTGCCCTTTCATACATGAACGAGGGCCCCAGCCATGGGGTTCAGATGCAGGACATGCTCCCCTCCTCGCGGCCTTACCTCTGAGCCTCAGCCCCCTGCACTTTTCCTTCTTTTCCAGAATGCTAACCAGCACCTGGCATTACCTGGAGGGCATCACCGTGGACAGAAGCTTGACCTGGCGCCTGAGTATGGAAGAGAGAAAGGGCCGGCAGAGCCAAGGCAGCCCAGGGTCCCTGCTGGGGCGGGAGCATGTCTGGAAGGAGAAAGGAGGCGTTTGGCTGGTGAGACCCAGTCCTGCTGACGAGGCTCTCATCAGCTGATGCTTCTGTCTCCATTTCCCACTAGATCAATCAGAAGCTGATTGTTCTGTTTCCATTTCCCACTGGATCAACACTCAGAGATCCTCAACAGACAGAACTTCCATGTGACGAAAAGCCCCAAGTGCTCCAAATCCTTAAGGACCAAAAGACTCTGGGAGAGATGCTTCATGACACCCCAACTAAGCAGAGCGGCCCCACATTTCTCTGCACCTGTCCACGCTCCTCCACACATCACCGTCCTGCTCTCACACCCCCACCCCAACCCCCATGTCTGTCCCTGTGAGACCCAGTTACCTCAAAGCCATCACCCTTGAATGAAGCCTTAAATGAAGCCTGAAGCCAATTTTCACTGTGGAAACACAAGCTCTTTAATTGGGTGTTTAAAGAAAAACATTCAAATTAGTAGTACTGTGTGCGTTTTTAAACTCAATACATTTTTTAATAAAAAATTAATTTGCGGGCCGCAGTGATAGTACAATGCGTAAGGCATTTGCCTTGCATACAGCCAACCTAGGTCCGATCCCCAGCATCCTATATGGTCCCCCAAGCACCACCAGAAGTAATTCCTGAGTGCAGAACCAGGGGTAACCCCTGAGCATTGCTGAGTATGACCCAAAATGTAAAAAAAAGAAGAAAAATAAATAAGTTTGGGAGCAACCCCCATGAGTATTTATGGTGCTTTATGTTCCAGGAATTGAACCTGGGTTTCCCTGCTCTGTTCTTTTGTTTTTGGAGAGGGGCACACTTGGTGATGCTCAGTAGTGATTCCTGGCTCTGTGCTCAGGAATTGCTCCTGGCAGTACCCAGAAGACCCTATGGGGTGCTAGAGCTTGAACCTGGGTCAGCCGTGTGCAAGGCCAACGCCCTCCCCTCTGTGCAATCAGCTCTGACACTCTCCTGAGGGACCCCTCTCCCTTTTCCTCTCTGCCTACACTGGCTTCTTTTTAGGTCGCCTTCCAGCTGTGAACATCCTAATGAGAAGCCAATCCATCCACTTCAAAGGCTGCCTCACCAGCTCTGCGTTATTTGCATGTCTTTTTTCCAGGCTTGTCAAATGCTCTGTCTTATGACCAGTACGAGGCTCCCTCTAGTCCCCTTAGATCCACAGTCTTCGTGGACCCCAAGCTCTATGGCCTGCTGTTTCTAGCTTTCATGGCAGTTAGCATTTGGAGGCCCTTCTCCATTTTGATGTTCTGCAGATCCCTGAAAATCCTCCCTTGGTGGCCTTGCTGAGCTTCCAGAATGCTTTTATTTTTCATTTTTTTATTTTATAAGGTAATTCACAATATTTGATTACATTTAATATTCGAACACCATTCCCACAACCATTACACCTTCCCATCACCAAATTTGGGATGTTTCCATCCCAAGCCCCAAGCCTTGTCCCAAAGCACAATTGAAATAATATATTTTGTATTCTCTGTTATGAAAAATCGCTGAAAATGCTACAAAAAAAGTATCCATGGAGGAAACAGTGTAAAGATTGTTATATTTTGGCAGGGACATTAAGACATTCTTTAGGATATCACTAACATTTTATTAAATTTTGAGTGATGTGAGCTTTTATATATATATGTGTATATATTTATATGTATATATATCTTAAAATATGTATATATGCATCACTGTCACTGTCCTCCCATTGTTCATCGATTTGCTTGAGCGGACCCAGTAAGGTCTTCATTGTGACAATTGTTACTGTATTTGACATGTGGAATACATCACGGGGAGCTTGCCAGGCTTTGCCGTGCGGGCGAGACACTCTCGGTAGCTTGCCGGGCTCTCTGAGAGGGGCGGAGGAATGGAACTCTGGTCAGCCATGTTGGCTGCATGCAAGGCAAATGCCCTACCCACTGTGCTATCACTCCAGCCCATATATGCATATATATTTATATATATTTCCCTCTATGATTTGTTGACTCCTACTTGAACCTGGAGTGATAAGCAGAGCGGGTAGGGCGTTTGCCTTGCAAGCGGCCAATATGGTCAACTCGAGTTCGATTCCTCCGCCCCTCTTGGAGAGCCCAGCAAGCTTCTGAGAGTATCTCACCCGCATGGCAAAGCCTGGCAAGCTACCCGTGACATATTCAATATGCCAAACACAGAAACAATAGTCACAATGGAGACATTACTGGGCCCGCATGAGCAAATTGATGAACAATGGGAGGACAGTGACGGTGACAGTGACTTGAACCCCATCAAATGTGGTGTGGTAATCATGGAGAATGGATATGGAGTGTTTTATGATGTGTTGTGTGGCCACAAATATGGCCATACGGTCCAAGAATACATTCACTCATTCATGAGGCTTGGCCTGAGTGTGTGGGGAGCAGCCTTGAGCATGGCAGCGGTTGGGTTCTGGAGGTTTTCAGTTGCCGGGGCTGGGTCCCTTGGGGTGGGGAGGGGTCTCACCCACCCTCCTCTGGGGTACCCTGAGTGAAACAGCCTGGTGTGGAGTCCAGTGGTATGGCTATTGAGGGCATCATGTTGCTCCCTTCTGGGAGAAAAAAACGTGTGATCTGGATGGTGGCTGATGACGAAATTATCTGGTGCTAGCAGGAGGTGGCTTATGGGCATGATCCCTGGGTCACTGGAGACTTGGGGAGAAATGGGCAGAGGATCTCCGCTCCTGGTCCACTTGAGCCCAGAGTGCAAGGTCACAGAGTTCCGCATTACCAACTCCCAGGATGCTTGAACTGACTTATTGATACCATCTTAGGGTCAGGCCAGGAGAGTGGCTCAGTGACATGTTCAATGGCAGGGAGAGTGACATGTTCAGGGTCTGGGTTTCCTTTTCCCTTTGAGGGTGTTTTCTCTGATATCCAAACACTCTCCAGCCTAAGTGTCACTTCACCTGGTGGAAATTGCATTTCTTTATCTTTGATTCTTTCTCATAGCTCATTGGTTTCATACCCTCCAGGTCTGTGTTTGGAATCTGCACCCAGTTTTTAAGGACTTTATTCAATTCTCAATATGCTTCTTACTGGGGATTACAAAAACCTACTTTTTTTTGTACTTTTTGGGTCACACCTGCTAGTGCTCAGGGGTTAGTCCTGGCTCTGCACTAAGAAATTACTCCTGGAAGTGCTCGGGGGACCCTATGGGATGCCAGGGATCGAACCCAGGTTGGCCACATGCAAGGCAAACGCCCTCCCTGCTGTACTATCTCTCCAGCCCCACTTAGTTTTCTTAACTGGACTTTATGTGGTGAAACTCAAGTAGTACATACACTTGTGTGATTTGGGGGGAAAGGGGTTGGGGCCACACCCAGCAATGCATAGGGGTTACTCTTGGCTCTGCACTCAGGAATTATTCCCAGCAGTGTTCAGGAGACCCAATGGAATGCTGGGAATCAAACCCAGGTTAGCTGTGTGCAAGGCAAATGCCCTATCTGCTGTATCATCCTTCCAGCCCCTCTGTTTTGTTTTGTTTGGGGGCCACACCTGGCAATGCTCAGGGATTCCCCCTGGCTCTGTACTCTGTACAGAGTACCCCCTGTACTTGGGGGTGCTCGGGGAACCCAGTGGATGCCTGGGATCAAACCCAGATCAGCAGTATACAAGGCAAGTGTCCTCCGCGCTGTGCAATTGCTCCAGCCCAGGGCCCAATTTTTCCTTTGTGTTTTGTCTTCTCTTTGACTGATAGAAAAAGAATCTGGAGGCTGGAACTAACTGTTTTGAGATCATCAATTAAAATCCACAGGCAGCTGAAACTTTGCACTACGGAAAGTCTGTCTCCTGTGGAATCTCGTTGTTACTTTGGGAACCACAGCCATTGAGTCTATATTTTTTCTTTAATTCCAGAAGCTGTGATATATTGCTGTGATAGCAATGATTCTCCATGTCAGTTGAAGACAAGATCCTTGGGGAATTTAAAAAAATGCTTCTACCTGGATCAAACCACTGGAGACTTTAGTTTAACTGGTCTGGTAGTCCACACGGCAGAGTCTGGCAAACTCCCCGTGGCGTACCCGATATGCCAAATACCAGTAACAATGATGGGTCTCATTC
>JAOXYA010105823.1:0-10755 GCA_028565675.1 Sorex palustris | reverse complement strand
ACAACAAAGTCTCCAATGGAGATGTTACTGGGCCCGCTCGAGCAAATCGATGATCAACGGGAGGGCCTTTACCTTTTCTGGGCCACACCCAGCAGTTCTCAGGGTTTACTCCGGCCACTGCGATCAGGAGTCACTCCTGGCCATGCTGGGGTGAATGTTGGGGGGGGTGTCCTAGGAGATGCCAGGGGTGGAATCTGGACTGGTTGTGTGCAAGGCAAAGGCCCTATTTGCTTCTCTCTCTCTCTCTCTCTCTCTCTCTGGGCACTCACTTGCTTTTGCCTTGCATGTGGCTGACTCGGGTTCGATTCCCAGCATCCCATATGGTCCCCCAAACACCACCAGGAGTAATTCCTGAGTGCAGAACCAGGAGTAAGCCCCGAGCATGGCTGAGTGTGACCCAAAAAGCAGGGGAAAAAAAACCCAACCAAATAAAGAAGTTTTGGTGTTTGGGCCATACTGGACCATGCTCAGGGCTTACTTACAGGATTGTGTTCAGGGATCACTCCTGGTGGGGCTTGGGTGACACTATGAGGTTCTAACTCAGACCCCAGAATTCACCTCATTTGCACCTGTACTCTGGCTGAAGAGAAGTGGTTGACCCAGCACCTGGTTTCACTTTCACATCCTGCCCCATCCAGAGCAGGGCTTTGTTCGAAATCTCAACAATCACATTCCAGTCCCAGTTCTCTCCCCCTTAGCCTCCTCTGAAGATCTTGCTAACTCAGTGGGTGACAAGACAGATACAATTGAAGGGAGACCCGCCCACTAGGGCCACCTGCCCACAGGGTGGTCCCCCTCCCAGTGATTCAGTCTGGCCCTGGTTCTGGTCCTCGCCCTGGTTCTGGTCCTCCCTCTGCGTATCAAAGCTCATCTTCCTGAGGGTTTAGGAGGAGCCCAAACCCTTCTCCCGTCCTGCCAGACTGCCACTCAGTTCCCTTCTTCACTGCCATCCTCCGGTCACCTCTGCTCTCGCTTCCCTCCCATAGAGTCACTCACCAGTGACAGGCCGCGAGAAAAGAACTGGCACTGACCAACGCTCTCCACTCCTCTGCTCCTTCCAACTGCCTCACTCGGATTTTCACTCACCAATTCACCGAAACCCACGGTGGCCTCTAGATCCCTAAACTCAACCACCAATCACTTTTTTTTTTAATGAATCACTGTGAGATAGTTACAGATTTACAAACTTTTATGATTGTGTTTCAGTCATACAATGATCGAGTACTCATCCCTCCACCAGTGCCCATTTCTCTACCACCAATGTCCCCAGTATCCCCCCTAAACTCCCCCCTCCCCCCGCTGTGGCAGGCACATTCCCTCTTACTCTCTCTCTTTTTGGGTATTATGGTTTGCAATATGGGTACTAAGCGGCCATCACGTTCAGTCCATAGTCTACTTTCAGCATGCATCTCGCATCCCGAGCGAGCCCTCCAAGCATCACTGACTTAGTGGTCCCTTCTCTATCTCAGCTGCCTTTTCCTCCAGCATGTGAGGCCGCCTTCCAAGCCTTGGAGCGATCCTCCCGGCCCTTAACCACCAATCACTTTTTTTTCTTTTTGGGTCACACCCGGCGATGCACAGGGGTTACTCCTGGTTCATGCACTCAGGAATCACTCCTGGCGGTGCTCGGGGGACCCTATGGAATGCTGGGAATCGAACCTGGGTCGGCTGCGTGCAAGGCAAACGCCCTACCCGCTGTGCTATTGCTCCAGCCCTGAAGGCGCGTTCCTGGTGCCCAGTCCCAGAGGCAAATGACGAATCTTGAGTCATTCAACCCCAGGCTGGTTCATAACCCAGAGGCAAGACAGTAACCGCGCTGACGGTTTGTGAGAAGTGGGGGAATTCATTGGGAATTAAAAATCCTTCTAAAAGGTTAAAAGGATTTGAGGCCGGAGAGATAGTATGGCAGGTAGGGTGTTTGCTTTGCATGCGGCTGACCCAGGTTCGATCCCCCGCATCCCATAGGGTCCCCTGAGCACCACCCGGAGTGATTCCTGAGTGCAGAGCCAGGAGTCAGCCCTGAGCACTGTTGGATGTGACCCCAAAACAAGCAAACAGAATGTTCAAAGATCCAACAACAGGTGTGCTAGCATCAGGAGGGTTTCTCTTAGGTGGGATGTCTCCGTTAGCTCACCGATTGGAGACTTTTTGTGATTCAGAATTTATGGGAGATTTCATGACACAGAAGTTTTCTTCTGCAACGTCAATGAGGTCACAGGCTACTCCCTAGTTAGGGTCGTTGAAAGCAAAGGCAACGAAGGAGGCCAGATTGAGCTCACCATGAAGGTGACGGAGGCCAACATCCTGGTAAAGTGATGGAGGCCCGCCTGAGTTCAACTCACAGATGGCGGAGGCCCAGGTGAACTCAACTCGTTGATGGTGGAGGCCCAAGTGAGTTCAACTCAAAGATGGTGGAAACCAAGTTGAATTCAACTCACAGATGGTGGAGGCCCAGGTGAACTCAACTCGTAGATGGCGGAGACCCAAGTGAGTTCAACTCAAAGATGATGGAAACCAAGTTAAGTTCAACTCAATGATGGTGAAGGCCCAGGAGAATTCAACTCACAGATGGCGGAGGCCCAGCTGAGTTCAACTCACAGATGGCAGAGACTAGAGTTCAACTCACAGATGGCGGAGATCCAAGTGAGTTCAACTCAAAGATGGTGGAAACCAAGTTGAGTTCGACTCACAGATGGCGGAGGCTTGAGTTCGACTCACAGATGGCGGAGGCTTGAGTTCAACTCACAGATGGCGGAGATCCAAGTGAGTTCAACTCAAAGATGGTGGAAACCAAGTTGAGTTCAATTCACAGATGGCGGAGACCCAACTTAAAGATGGTGGGAACCAAGTTGATCTCAATTCAGATGGTGGAGGCCTGAGTTCCACCCACAGCTGGCGGAGGCCCGAGTTCAACTCAAAATTATCGGAGGTCCAGGTGAGTTCAACGTGAAGATGATGAAGGCCAAGTCCTCCTCGCCCTTGCCTCAGCCCAATCTCTCCCTTTCTCTCTCTCACCCAACCCTCAGAATCTTGCCCGTCACATTCCAGAGCTAATGCAGTGACTCCCTCTCTGACGTCCTCCTGTGGTCTGTGGTCTGCCACAGGCTTCCAAGCCCAAGATGTGGCCTGCCAACCCCCGTGGGTGCCATCCCGACCACAGACGCTGTCGCCCAAGAGGCCAGTGTAGACCAACCCTGCCTGCTGATTTCAGAATCTGACAGCTGGGCTGGGCTCCCATCGGAAGTGCTCCGTCTTAAGGAACTACATGCAGCTGGTCTGGGGGCCCTGCGTGGGGTTGCTGAGGGCTACTTCTGGCTTCTAGAAGCTAGGGGGTCACCCCTGGTGGTGCTTGGGGCACCCACCCGGCAGTGCTAGGTTAGAACTCCCGTGAGCAAAAAAGCACGTGTTCTGACCATCCTAACTTGCAGAAAATAACTAAAGGGTAAAGGAACCTTTTGTTTTCAAGTTAAAACAACCCCCCCTACATACACACACACACACACACACACACACACACACCTTTAAGCCCTCTCCACAATGTTCATCAATTTTCATCAAGTGGGCCCAGTAATGTCTCCATTTTTTTTGAGACTTGTTGTTACTGTGTTTGGTGTATCGAATACGTCACGGGGAGCTTGCCAGGCTCTGCCGTGCAGGCAAGATGCTCTCGGTAGCTTGCCGGGCTCTCCGAGAGGGGCAGAGGAATCGAACCCGTCTTGGCCAGGCTGGCTGTGTGCAAGGCAAACGCCCTACCGCTGTGCTATCGCTCCAGCCCCCACCCCCAGTTATCTGAAATTATGCATGAAAAAATATTATGAACTCTCTGTAAGTTACGGCCCAAATATACGATTATTCCAAAGGGTCTTGATTACTCTTTGGGTTTTTGCACCACACTCAGAGGTGCTCAGGGCTGAGTCCGGGCTCTGTGCTCGTGGATCAGTCCTGGGGGGTGCTCAGGAGACAGGATGGGGATGTTGTTGTTGTTGTTCTGGCCCTAATCTCAGTTCTTATAAGGAAGATGGATCAAAATGATGAGAAGTGGACTCGAACGAACCTGTGGCCGGCCCGGGTTCGATCCCCGGCATCCCCTAGGGTCCCCCAAGCCCAGCCAGGAGTGATTCCTGAGTGCAGAGCCGGGAGTCAGCCCTGAGCATCGCCCGGTGGGACCCAAAAAGCAATCAATCAATCAATCAAGAGTGATGAACCAGGGACCTGGGCAATCACACAGCAGGTAGCGTGTTGGCCTGGCACTAGGCTGACCCGGGTTCGATCCCCGGCATCCCCTAGGGTCCCCTGAGCACTGCCAGGAGTGATTCCTGAGTGCAGAGCCAGGAGTCAGCCTTGAGCATCTCTGGGTGGGACCCAAAAAGAAAGAATAAAAAAATGATGAGACTTGAAAGGTCTAAGGGAAGGCCCCTGAATGAGGGCTAGAAGGTGTCTTGCTGAGCATAACGCACAGCACTTGGGATCGGTGCTCCGCCCTGCCTAGAAGCTTCTAGAAGGCAGCCGCCGGGGTCCCTGCGGCCAAGACGGCAGACAAGGCTGAGCCTGCAGCATCAGCAAGTCGGAACAGCCGCCCCCAAGCACCTCACCATGTAATCAGGGAAATCCCAGCCGCGGCCGCTGCCTCAGCACCCAGGGAGGCGTGACCACCCCCCTTCCCGGCCGCACCCCCCAGACGGCCTGGGCTGGTGGGCTTTTGTGTTGAGGCAGCACGGAGCGCAGAGGCTCAAGGGTAGAAGAAACGGCAGGTCGCGTCCTGGGGGTCGGACAGGAGCAACGTCAGAGGTGGGGGTTTGGGTCACACCAGGGCCCCGGGCTCAGGGTGGGCGTTTCAGGGTCTCTGTGAACTTCTGGCTTGGGGGAAGGTGAGGCGCCTCGAGGCAGGGGGCCCCTGGACCAGCCGGGCACCAGAACCCTGAGTACTGCTGGGAGGAACCCCCGAAAACATCTACATATACACACACCACATACTCTAAACATGCACGTACACATGTGTGCCACACACTAAACACGCACGCACACACGTGCCACACTTAACATGCATGTACACTCGTGCGCCACACACTAAACACGCACACACACGTGTGCCACACACTAAACACGCACGCACACAAGTGTGCCACACTAAACACATACGTACACATGTGTGTCACTAAACACACGCACCCATGTGTGCCACGCACTAAACGCGCACGTACACACGTGTGCCAAGCACTAAACACACACGTACACAGGTGTGCCACACACTAATCACGCACATACACAGGTGTGCTACATACTAAACACGCACATACACACGTGTGCCACTCACTAAACACGCTCATACACAGGTGTGCCACACACTAAACATGCACATACACACGTGTGCCATGCACTAAATGCGCACGTACACATGTGTGCCTCACACTAAACATGCACATACACACATGTGCCACACTAAACACACACGTACACACGCGTGCCACACACTAAACATGCACACGTGTGCCATGCACTAAACACGCACACACATGTGCCACATACTAAACACACAGGTACACATGTGCCACATTAAACACACGTGTATACACATGCCACATTCATGATATGCATGTACACCGCACACATACATGAATCATACACATGAAACATGTGCTCACACATGCCACGCGTGTGTACATACATGAAGCACACCACACACATGAAATATACATGTACATGACAACACATGCCACATACATGAACTAACATCCATACACCGCGTGCGCTCTCTCTCTCTCTCTTCTCTCTCTCTCTGGCAGGAAACCGAGGACACGCTATAGGCCCCGGTAAACCGTTTGTCCTGAGATCACGCTGGGCCACGCCGACTCTCAAGGGTTACAAATATTCCGATTTTATTATAAATAAAATACTGGTTCTGTAACATACAAAATGCCAAGTGTCGCGCTCGTCCGCGCCCGAGAGCAGGGCAGTGCCGGGGAAGGTGGGGGGGGCCTGGAGGGCACTGGGGGGGGACCCTCGCGCCCCGTCTTTGTCCCGGGCACCCACAGACCCCGCAGGCCGGAGGTTCGCCAGGCTTCCGTCTCACTCAAGGACTTCGACTTAAAAAATAAAATTCTCTTGAAGTCGCCCCCGACATGTGGTCGGGGTTGGGGGGGGCCTGGCGGGGTGCGGGCCTCATGGGTGGGGGGTGGGCCGGGGTTCCCCAGGGGCGCAGAACGGGGGGCCACAAAGACACACCCAAGCACAGCACGCAGGCAGGCAGAAAAGCACAAACGGATGAGGACCAGTTCCGGGGTCCGGGGGATGGAGCACCCCCTCTTCTTGCCGGCTAAGCCCAGCCGACACCCCGCGGATGGCTTTTCTAGAACATCCCACAGCGCCTCCGACAACGGCTGCTTCAGTTTGATGCCCTAAACTCCGTCCTCTCCTGCCTGTCACGGCACTATCCCCCCTGAAGAAGACCCCCATTACAGGGGGGTTCGTCCTGGAGTGGGGGGGACCCCAGGCGGGAGGCACGTGCTGGTGGTGATGGGGGGGCGGTCTGAGCTCAGCCCACAGCGCCCCGGGAATGGGGCTGAGTCTTATTTCCAGCGACTGCTTACTCTCGGGGGGTGGGGAGTGGGGGGGATTCAGACCAAAAAAAAAAATAAGAAAAAAAAATGCACAGTCACACAAAAATATCAATTTGAAACGACGAATAGCACCAGTGTGTCAAAATCATATAGTTTCTTTCCCTCCTAGGCAAAGTACAAAGTTGCATAGTGTTAAGGCTTAGATATAGGGCTGGGGGTGGGTGGTGGGGGGTCATGTCTGGGGGTGAGGGGGCGTGGGGGACGCCCTACGCCCACCAAGATGTTGCATAGAGGGTCCCCCGCCCCCGGCCAAGCACGCGGAGGGCAGGGGGCTGGAGTCTCGTTTCACAAAAGAGGAGAGGAATGAGGGGGTGCGGTCGGCTTTGGGGGTGCACCGGGATTTGGTTGGCAACAGCACGTCTTGGGGGGTGGGGACGGGGTTCGAGAAGGGCGGGGTGCACCCGAGGAGACTCAGGGCCCAACTCCCTCCTCTCCCCCGCCCCCCCATGGCCAGAAGGGCCTTCCTTCCCCTGCTGGTGGGAGGTTTTTTTTGGGGGGGGAGCCCAGATCTGGCCGTGCCCCCCAAGAGGCTGGCTCTAGTGGTTATCCGTCCTGACTGACAGCCACGGGGCCCGGGGGGTCCCTCTCTTGGGTTTCTGCTGCCTGGCCAATGCTGGAAGGCTCAGTGCTCCCAGCCCAGTGCTCCAGGACAGCCGGCGTCCAGAATGGCAAGTGGGGATGGGGGGGGACTCAGGACCCCCAGACCTGATGAGGGGGGTGGAAGGAGAGGCTCCGGCTTCTGAGGCGAAGGACCCAAGGGTGTCCCGGTGGGTTCACTCCCCCGTGCGGGGGTGATGCCCGGATGTCCCCCGCCCCCGCTTGGCTGAGCCTGTACCTGGTATGGAGGTGGTGGGGTGGGGTTTGGGGGTCTGGGGGTTCGGGGGTCCGGCCGGGGCCCCCGCCTAGGGCTTCTCGATGGACGGCGTGTTGAAGCAGCCGGCCGGCAGCGTCTTGCGAATGTCCTCAAGGTTCCGCACGTCCCTGCGGATGGCCTCGATGTCGCGGTCGTAGCCCAGCATGGCGGCCTCCTGGCCCCGGGCCTCGCGCTCCAGGGCCGACACCTTCCGGTCCAAGTCACTGCTCTGCATCTCGTCCTTGGCTTGGCTGAGCGCGCCCTCGATCTCGTTCAGCTTGTTCAGGTCCACGGTGTCCAGCTGGCCTGTGTGTGTGTGTGTGTGTGAGTGAGAGAGATGGGGGGGTGGGGTGAGAACGGGGACCCCCACCTGTGTCCCCCACCCCCCGTCCCTCGCTGGCCATGCTGCAAGGCTCAGGGCTCCCAGCCCAGTGCTCGGGGCTCTGTGTGGTACCCAAAGATGGGCCTGGGTTCTGAGCTCAGGGGTGACTCCTGGCAGGGCTCACTGGGGGATTGATTGGGGCATGGGGGGGGGGTCACCATGGGATGCCGGGAATCGAACCCAGGTCAGCCGTGTGCCAGGCAAGTGCCCTCCCCAGAGAGGCTATTTCCGCCCACAGACAAACCTTTTCTCCCTCTTGACTCAGAGCACCTCGGGCTCCCTGTTGAGTGCTCCCAGGCCTTGCGGACACTGGCCGTTGCTTCCCGCCTGGGGCCTCCCCGTGACCCCACCTGCTGTGCCCGAGGTCCCGGGGTCCCCCTTCACCCCCGACCCCCGCGCCCGCCCGTACCCAGCTGCTCCAGGAGCTGGTTGATGAGCTGCAGGAGACTCGTCACCGAGTTCTTGGCCTTCCGGGCGCTGATCTCCGCCTCCTGAGCTGCCTGGGATGCCTGTGGGGGGCAGAGACGGCACATCCGGGGCTCGGGGGTCAGTTCTCGGGGGGGTGACGACCCCTCGGGGCCGGGGCCACGAGGGATTCCGAAAAATTCCCCGAAAACACGGAGCCGGAAAAACGGTGTGTTTGCACAGGGCGCTTCCTGCTTCCTGCCCCGGCCAGGCCCGGGCTGCTGTTTATCCAATGACTGGACAGGCTGAGTCACCTCGCCACGGCCACGCCCGGCCCGCACTGTCCCCCCAGGCCTTGACCTCCCAGCCCTGGACTCCTTCCTCCCCATACCGGAGGGCTCAAGTCATATGAGCTCCAGGAGCGTGACTGGCTCCTCGGAACCACCCAAACGTGCTGGAAACCATCAAACCAGCGACACCTCTGAGCATCCCCTCCATGGGGGCCACCCCGGACGGGCGTGCCACCCCCACTGGGGGTCCACTGACTGGGCCCTGAGGCCCTGAGTGGCTTTGGCAGGGGATAGCACAGCCCAATGGACCCACATTTTTGTCCTCCCTGGTGCTGGACCGAGAAAAGCCAATGAGGACGCAGAGGAGGCCAGAGGACCCGCCCAGCTCCTGGGTTCTGCGGCTGGTTGGCCACCTCCCCTGCCTGTCCCCAGAAAGCCCGCCCACCACTCGGCCCCCAGCTTGCCCAGAGGGGCCTGGTGCTCGCGGACCCCCATTCTGATGCCCAGTCCAGGCTGCACCCCACCAAGCCCCCATCATGTCCAGTGAGTGTGGGTCCAGCCCCCCATGTCCAGCAGGTATGTGTCCAGCCTCCTGTGTCCAGCCCCCGTGTCCAGCAGGTGTGAGTCCAGCTGCCCTCACCATGCCCGCCATCATCGTGTCCTGGTCGGCCGCGTCCTGCTTCCGCTTCAGCTCCTCCTCGGCCTCCTGCAGCTGCTGGAGCATGGTGGTCACTTCGCCGTCCAGGTCCGTCACCTCGGCAAAGGTCCTCTCGGCTTCGGCCTTGGTGCTGGTGGCGTTCTGGACAGAGCACACGAGCCGTGTTCCAGCGTGTGTGTTCAGCCCCCCGTGTCCAGCCTCCCATGTCCAGCGGGTATGTGTCCAGCCCCCCCATGTCCAGAGGGTGAGTCTGTCCGCCCACCCACGACCGTTGCCACAATCCTGCTCCCCAAAACAGCCCCTGGAAGTGTTTTCCTCGGCCCTTGGGGTTCTGTGACCCAGCAGCTGGCCCCGAGCCGCACCCCAGGGACACCACCTCCCGTCTCACCCACTCAACCCCCCTGGTTCTGTACTCAAGAATCCCCCCCGGTGGTATCCCCCGGGGCCCTCTGGTGAGCCGGGGATCGAACCCGTGCAAGGCAAGGGCCGTACCACGCGGCCACGTTTTTGATTCCCAGCCGTCCGTGGTAAACCGGACACACGGCAGACGGCAGCTTCTGAAACCAGGGCGCCCCTTCTCCCTCCCTGGGGAACTGAGTCCCCTTTCGAAACGGAACAAGGGCCGGGAGGCTGAAGGCCCCGGTTCGAGACCCCCCGCCCCGAGACGCCTCCTTCGGAAGGAAGCAGCTTAGTAAATAGGCCAGCACGGTGACCAGAGTGGTGCCCGGGGGCCTGAGCAGAGGTGACAGGCACACAGAGCTCGAGGCCGGGACTCAGTTCCCCAGGGCAACCCCAAACTCGGGAGTCAGGAAAACAGCCCCTGAGCGAGCCCTGTGGTGGGTGACCCGAAACCAGGAAAAAAACAAAAAGAAAGGAAGATTTTTTTTGGGGGGGGGTCTGGGGGTAGAAATGGATTTGCTCGAGCGGGCCCAGTAACATCTCCATGGTGAGATTTGTTGTGACTGTGTTTGGCATCTCGAACACGTCACGGGGAGCTTGCCAGGCTCTGCCGTGCGGGCGAGATACTCTTGGTAGCTTGCCGGGCTCCCCGAGAGGGGTGGAGGAATCAAACCCGGGTTGGCCGGGTTGGCAGTGTGCAAGGCAAATGCCTTAGCACTTGTGCCAAGGGAACTATGGACCCCAGGCAGAGAGAATTGTGCAAACGGTGTGAGCAGGAGAGGGCATGGGTCAGAGCTTTGTGTTGTGTGTATGTGTGTGTGTGTGTGTGTGTGTGTGTGTGTGTGTGTGGCCCGGGAAGACGCCCCCCCTATCCCACCAGCGGCTCCAAGAGCCGGATTTGAGGGTCACCTGTTGCACGGCACTGGCGATGCGCTCGGCCGTGTGGGCCTTGTCCTTGGCCTCGGCGGCGTCGGCCGCGGCGTTGCCCAGGGCCAGCTGTGCCTCCCGGGTCTTCTCGCCGGCCTCAGCGATGGTGCGGCTGATGTCTGGGATCCTGCGCAGGGCCTCCTCGGCCGCCGTCTTGTTGTCGTTCACCCGCTGGTCGAAGTCTGAGGGAAGCCGGGGTGGAGGGTGGGGGGGGTCACTGGGCG
>JAOXYA010105798.1:0-10755 GCA_028565675.1 Sorex palustris | reverse complement strand
ACCCAATATGCCAAATACCAGTAACAATGATGGGTCTCATCCTCCTAACCCTGAAAGAGCCTTGAATATGGCACTTTTTAAAAATCTCAGGGCTAGGATGAAGGAGACGTTGCTGGGGCCTGCTCGAGGCAATCGACGAACAGCAGGATGATCGTGATTGTGATCGTGACCTGGAGGAGAAGGTGCTGACCTGCAGCCCTGTTCTTTAATTCTCTTTTTGGTTTGGTTCTGTTTTTCGGCCACACCTGGCAGTGCTCAGGGCTTCCTCCCGGCTCTGTGCTCAGGGATCCCTCCCAGGGGTGCTTGGGGGACCCTATGGGATGCCGGGGATTGGGTGGGGCCGACTGTATGCTGGGCAGTTGCCTTTAACCCCTGGACCATCTCTCCAACCTCGTCAGACCTCGTTTCTGTAGATCTGGCAACAATGTCTTATATGCATGGGTTTCTCATGCCTGTGACTGTTTTTCTCCACCCTCAGCCCCTTCCCGGCTGATCAATATTCCAGTCTCACTAGTGTCATTTCTACCAGGCAGCCTGCCTAGATTCCCTGGCAGGGGTGCTCTAGCTGTTGGTTAGTCCAGTGCCCCCCATAGCACACAGAGTCTTTGCATAGCTTGTTCACGTCTCCTCTGCTGAGGTGACCGTGGGCTGCAGACCGCACCGTGCAGTGAGGCTCACACACGACTCACCCAGGTTAGTCCTCAGCATGGCGCCTGTTCTCTGAGCACAAAGCCAGGCACAGAGCCAGCCCTGAGCACCGCCGGGAGTGACCCCCAATAAAACAAAACAGAAAACCAACAGGAAGTCCCCCCAGGGAAGGGGATGTGGCGGCTTCCCCAGGCTGACCCCAGAGGAGTCTGGTCAGCAGTGGCCCCCCGAGCTGGAGATCTCGCTGCCCTCCGTGGTGAGCGGGCAGCCAGCCCACCCAGGAGGCGGCCCCATCTGTGGTCCTGGCAAGAACAAGCCCTCGGCACCAGCCTACACACTACGAGTGTGCCAGAGCTCTGCCACGCTGGCCACCCAACATGGACACCCTGCCCCATGCCAGATTTATTGGACGAAAACACAAGAAGAATCAAGAGATGGCCACATTTGCTCAAGGGGGATCGGGGGTACGTCACGGGTTCAAGGCCTGGTCAAAAGTAATTTATTCCTAAGGATTTTGATAGCCACTGAGGGCTGGAGAATGAAAATAGCTATCAGGCACATGTGCGTGTGTGTGTGTGTGTGTGTGTGTGAGTTGTGAGTGTGTGAGTGTGAATGTGTGAGTGTGTGTGAATGTGTGTGTGCAAGTAAGGGTGTGAGTGTGAGTCTGTGAGTGTGCACGAGCGCGAGCGTGTGTGAGTGTGAGTGTGTGAGTGTGAATGTATATGAGTGTGAGTGTGTGTAAGTGAGTGTGTGAGTGTGTGTCTAACTGTGAGAGAGTGTGTGAGTGTGTGTGAGTGTGTCTAAGTGTGAGAGAGTGTGTGAGTGTGTATGAGTGTGTCTAAGTGTGAGGGAGTGTGTGAGTGTGTGTGAGTGTGTGTGAGTGTGTGTGAGCATGTATGAATGAGTGTGAGTCTGTGTGAGTGTGTTTGTGAGTGTGTGAGGGTGTGTGTGAGTGTGTGAGTGTGTGTGTGTGTGTCTGGTGTTTTAACGCTTCCTGCAAACTAGATTTCCAGGTTTAAGAGAAAGTGCCCTCTGCCATCCCATGGGCTGCTGGTGGTGTTGGGCACACTTCTCTGAGCAGGAAGTCGAGTGCTGACAGTGAGGAAGTCCTGCTCCAGACCTGAGCATCAGGGAGCACCCAGCGACCCGGTCAGCCCTGTAGATTCTGGGGACCCCCTGGAAATGGAATCTGCTCCTCCGGCACCACAGAGACCCTGCAAGCCCACAGCGCCCGTGCAGACCACCCACCCATCCGCTGGGACGGCCCCTTGGGAGGCAGCCCAGAGAATCCTTTGGGGGCTGAAGGGCACATTTCTGGGGCAAGTCACGTGTTCCTCAAATGTGTGTTTGGAAGAACAGAGCTTCTTAATAACCCACTAGGAGCGACTTTGGAATTGATTTTCTAGATCTGAACAGAAATGGAAGCAACGCCTCCAGTTTTGAGTCAAGGATAACAAGATAATGCGACACCCACACAGCAACTTTTCATTTCTTCTGTTTGCCTTATCCTTAGATACACGCGTGGTTTATTATCTACTTTTCACATGTGGAAATAGATGAAATAAATTTCTGGCTATTGGTACAAACATGTAGTCCGCCAGATACATGGTATGGAAGATTGCTGGATAATTGATAGCAACTTCCTAATTTATTGCAAAACAAAATGCTACTTGGCTTTCACGTGTTTTTCATTCGTTTGTTCACTCCCCCAAATATTGTGGCTTCCAGAGAAAAGAATGTGATTTTCTCTGGCATACTGAAAGCCCTCGTCTCTCATATTTTGGTAATATCTCTGTTGTGACATGTGGAAATTCAGAGTATTTGATAAATTCTACCTTCCTTTTCATAGCAGGAAACTTTGACAGTTGGGCCAATTTCCTCGTCATTCAGCCCAGTGAAATCCCAACTGGTATCTTTCCCTCACACAACCCGGGGAAATTATAGTCCAGCCTCTCTGGTTGCAGAATCCCTCTGTGATGGAGTGACCGAGAGGACTGGGACTTGCTGGGCTTCTGGAGCAGGACCCAGCCCTGACGTTGAGGTCGTGAACACCCTTGGGGTTCATGGAACACAGACACCGACAGTCTCACAGCTGCTCTCTCAGAACTCTGCCCACGGAGGCTGTGTGGTGGGTTGGGGAACCCTTAGAAGTCATTCAGTGCTGGGGGCCGGAGTGATAGTACAGCAGGTAGGGCGTTTGCCTTGCATGCAGCCAACCCCAGCATCCCAAAGGGCCCCCTGAGCACCGTCAGGAGTAATTTCTGAGTGCAGAGCCAAGAGTAACCCCTGAGCAGCGCTGGATGTGACCCAAAAAGAAAAATAAATAAATAAATAAGAAGTCATCTGGTGCAGCCTTAGGGCTCAGTCCTGGCCCGTCACCACAGTACTTCCTGAGCACTGCAGGAGGAGTCCCGGAGGGGCCAGAGCCCTGTCAGGTGGCCCTGGTGTCCCCAGCCCGGTCGGGGCCTGAGCCTGCTGCAGTCTCGCCAGGTCGAGAAGGGCAGAGTGGCCTCTAGACTCCCCGCTTGCTCGTGGACACCTCATCGCCCCCAAACAAGCAGTCCCACCCCTCAGCTGAGACGTGGCCCCCAGGCGCCAGGCTCTCATTCTATCAGGAAGCCCAGAAGCATTTCTGACTGCAGCCCCCACAGGCCCAAGGTTACAGGGTGACCTCAGCACCTCCACATTTAGGGGCACCCGAGGGTCCCAGCAAATAATAGAGTGTCCCCAGTATGGGTGACCGCCACCTTCCTGGCTAGGGGTGGCGATGAGGGCCCGGGCAGTGCCCACTGGGCGTGCAGGGTTGCCTGCAGGTGTGGGGGTGCCCGGGGCCTGGCTCCAGGGGGCAGCTGGAGGGGCTGAGAACCGGTTTCTAAATGTCCCCAGGGAACAATAGTCCGGAGCAAACTTAGAATGCTCCCGGGAACCTGGGTCCCCGAAACATCAGCCTTTTATAGTAGTTCTGGGCTTTGTGCTGTGCTTCTTGGGGGGGAGGGGGGCAAAGGGCACAGGACCCACTGCCAGGCCTTGGCCCAGGAGGAGGGACTCAGGGAGCTTCAGTGGGGCCTGGGAGGGTGATCGGCTGAGTGTCAGAGCAGGGGAAAGCGGAACCCCAAGCCTGGGCCCCGAGCCTGGACTCTGAGACTCAATAGTTGCTGGCCTGGGCTCATTGGTTGCTAAACAGCCAGCCCCGTGTTCACATTCTAGAATATTCCACCTCTCCCCTTTGAGTCTGGGACTTGAGTCTGTCTCCTAGGACAGTTTTACGTTTCTCCTTCTTCCTTGTATCTTACATTGTCATGTGACTTCTTCTCCCATCGGGATTCTTTACCACTAAGATCAGATAAGTGTGACAAATTTGTCACACGGTAAAGAAACTCCATTTTATCCTCTCCGAGAATCTGACCTGCCCCATTTGATGTGAGGATTTAGGAGTTCAGCTAATGCGTGTGTGAGATCGTGAGTGAATCAGCAGCCCTCTCTTTTCCTGAGAAGGTCTGAAATTCCCTTTCTTGGGAAATCAGGTGTTGGTGGCCCTCGGTCAGTCCTCAAAGTTTTCAAGGGGGAAAAGTTGTGAAATTCAAACCCTGGGAACTGTGGGCCTTGAGAACTGATGGGATGGAAAATCTCGTGGAGATCACTGTTCTCTCTGTTCTTGCCATGCGGTTTTACAAGAGCACACACAAATGCTCGCCTGCATGCATGTGCGTGGACACACACACACACACACACACACACACACACACTCACATTGGAAACGCAGGCCTGCTCCCTGCCTTCCTGGGATCCGAACCCCCTCTGCCTCTCCTCATAAGCATTTCCTTATTCCTACGGCTGCAGCCAGCTGTCAAGATCCCCCAATTTCCTGGTAAAATTTGAGAAATGGAAACTCTCGCCAAAGAGAATGGTTCCCTCACTTTGCGTTGTGTACCTTTAATATTCCATTAGACTTAGCCGACTTATCGCTGTAATTTCAAATCCCGCTCAATCGCTTATGGTCAGCCAGAGGATTTTCACACGCGAGCTGAGTCCAGTCGGGGGTGGGGTGTTTATCAGTTTCTTCAAAGTGTCATCTAAATTCATAGTCCGCGTTCTGGGATTGGAGCTGTGTTCTCGCTCCGTCTCAGAGGACAGTACATTATACACATCCAAATGTCGGCTTCTACTATGAATAAAAATGTTCCTTGCTTTATCTATTCAAAACCAATATCCCCGAAGAATTTAAATATCTCTCTCCTCTCCTTTTCTTCCTTACAAAATAGCTCCGGGAGAAACGCACCAGACTCAACTCTGCTTCCCACACGGGGGGCTGCTGGGCTGGCCAGGAAACTGAATCCCAGCTGGGAAGCAACGCAAAAAGCACTCTTAGAAAGACATTAGAGATGAGATAGTGACAGACGCAGAGGAGTTGTGCTGGCCGAGGAGTGTCCCTGCCGTGTGGCCTGAATGACCTTCCTCTTTGACCTCTGTCTGCTCTGTGAGCCCTAGAGAGAACAAGGTCCCCCAGCTGAGGCTGAGAATCAATCCTCCTGGTGAGGATTGATTTAGCCCAGAGCCTGTTCGTTCTGGCTCTCTGATAAAAGTTGGCTCCTACTAAGGATAGTTTTATTCCCGCCAAGTGAGAACTTGGGGATAACTCTGGTTCTCTGCCGTCTGAGCCCTCGTGCCCTTCCTTGCCTTTTTCAGTTTATCCCCTCTCAGCACCAACCCTCTTACTTTCCAAGTCTGCAAACTATGGTCCGTGGGCCAAGTCAGCGCCCTCCTCCACCTCCACACACCTGAGTTTGTAAATAAATCTTTATTAGGACACTCCGGCCCCCACGGCAGAGCCTGGCAAGCTTCCCGTGACGTATTCGATATGCCAAACACAGTAACAACAAAGTCTCCAATGGAGACGTTACTGGGCCCGCTCGAGCAAATCGATGAACAACGGGGGGGCCTTTACCTTTACCATTTTATTGGAACACAACCACACGCCTCCTTTGTGGTGCATCTAAGGTTTCCAGGAACCGTCTGAGGCTGCAGCAGAGACAATCTGGCCTGGGGCAGAGCGTCAGCAGGTGATTCTCGAACCCCAGCTCTGCCCTGCGTCCGGCCCTCTCCCTGCCCAAAGCTGCCTCTCTGCCAGGTCCTGCTGGCCCCACAGGTCACAGCCATCAAGGTCCCCCAACCCCTGCTGGACTGTGTGAGTGGCGGCAAAGTGGATGGAGACCCTCAGGGCTTGGAACGCCAGGCGAGGAGAGGCTGGTCTTCAGGGGGGCTTGAGGGAGGAGGGGTCTCTGCAGTGTTGTAAGCCCCCAGGTCCCGCACTCAGACCAGCCCACCCATGCCGTCAGCTGAGCGGGAGGCCCCGCACTCGTACACAAGCCCCTAACCCCACGCGTGGCCTGCCTGGCCTGCAGCGACACCCAGGCATGGTGGCTCACACTCAGCACCCGCCACCCCGGCTGTAGCCCCCGTGGCCTCAGGATCATCCTGGACACTCTCCAGGCAGAGGCCAGTGGGGAGGATGGGCCCAGGAACCCACCATCTAGTTCTTCCTCTGAAGAAGCCCCCAAGAGAAGGGTTGTGTGGGTAGGGGCACAGATCACGTGTTCCCTGGGCAATCCGAGCAGTACAGGCAGGGGCCAGAGGGCAGAGAGAAGGCAGACGGAGCTGTCTGCAGGGCTACAGGCGGTGAGCCCATGGGGATGGTTCTCGTCCCAGAGCTGACCCGAGCACGGGGCTTGGCTTGTCCCATGACAAGAATGACCGAGAATAACCCCAGCGGTGTGGACGTCACACGAGGCCAAGTCTCCAGGTCCTACTGGTGATGCGGTTGACCCTTGGCAATCTGGGGGGGCATGACGTGAGCAAGGGGACACTTCCTAGCTTCCACTGTCCCTGGGTCTGCGTGTCTCTCCTGTGTCTGCTCGGCCAGGGCAGTGGTGTTTGCTGCTGATGGAGTGGGAGGCACCTTTGGGTGCCCAGACCTGGAGGGGCACCAAGGCAGGGCCGGCGGCTGCCATGGCCATGGCTGTGGGAACTCTTAGCTTCTCCTGAATGCTGGAAAACTCCCCCTGGGGCTCCGGCAAGCCCTGGACTGCAGGGTGAGCATGCAGGCCTGGCACTAGAATGCTCTGAGACTCAGCCTGTTCGCCACCCCTAGCCGAGCATCTCAAGGCTGGGCTGTGGTTGTTTTTTTCTGCGTCCCCAGCCCCCGGCTCCAGGGTGTGGGAGAGAGGCAGCTCACCCATGCTTCACCTCCATCAAGGAAGCGAAGACCGAAGCGTTTTCTCACTCATCTGTCCGGTTCTGGATGGCAGATGGCTAGATAGGAGGGTCCCACCCTTTGCTCCCGGGCAGGGAACCCCAAGTCCCTCCAGAGCCCCACGGCCACCCAGGACCCTCGGGGTTGCCTCAGCACTCATCTAGGAGACCAAGCAATTAACAGTGGACCCTCCTGAGACCTCCAGGCCACCACTGCACCCCAGGAACTAGCTGCTGGGGTGAATCAATGGGATCATTCGGTTGGGGCAGTTCCCACAAACTCAGAGCTAAGAAGCCTGACGTGTTTTCCCGTTCTTCCCTGCTAGTGACTTCTGAGAATCATGTACCAAAGCAGCCTGGGGGAGTGTGTTCCGCGGGGGTCCTGGGGGAGGGGGTGTCAAGCAGAGCTGTGGGCATCGCGTGCCCACCCGCCATCTCTGCCCTGTGAGGAGCGTGGGGGGTGCCCGAGTCTGGGGGCTTCCTGTGGGGGCCCCAAAGGCTAAGGTGCTTCGACACCCTGAGCGGTTCCGAGCCTGTGGTCCCTTGTCAGACACAGGTGTGGTGTCTAGCTGACACGACACTCTTGGGCAAAGGGGACAAGCAAAGGCAGAGAGTGACAGCGAATTCGTCTTTGAGTCGAAACCAGCCGTGGCAGAAAGTCTCTCGCTGGTGGGAGTGAAATCAAACCCACCAAGACCCAGCAGGGTGGCCCCAGGACACAGCCCGGGGGTGAGACCCCACCTCCCCAGGGCAGGGAATGCCAGTGTGGCTCTGTGCCACTCTCGCACCCCAGGACGCTGCCACCAGGCCTCACCAGTGCCGCTCTGCCCTCCAGGTGACTGTGCCAGGCCGAATAACCATGCCAGGCCAGATAACCATGCCATCGGACACACAGAATAATAATTTTTTTTTGACTTTTTGGGTCACACTCAGCCGATGCTCAGGGGTTCCTCCTGGCTCTGCACTCAGGAATTAGTCCTGGTGGTGCTCGGGGAAGCCTATGGGATGCTGGGAATCGAACCCAGGTCGGCCACGTGCAAGGCAAACACCCTCCCTGTTGTGCTGTCGCTCTAGGCCCAGAATAATACTTTCCTGCTGTCAATCTTTTCTCTCTTGAAGAGGGAGTTTCCTCCTGCCTGGCAGGGCCTCAGTGGAGCAGTCAGGCTGGAGAGAGCTCCAGGGTCCGAGTGCCCAGCATGAGGGAGACCCGTCCCCCAAGGACCTCAGGGAGTGGCCCCAGCCCTGAGCCCAGAGCAGCCCCAGCCCTGCACTTAGGACCAGGCAGTCCTGTCTGTGACATCAGCTGAGGACACAAGGCCCAGCCCCACCTTCGAGTCCCTGCAGCCAAGGAAATCACCTGCCACGGCCCTCATGGTGCGTCAGGTCGCCTGGTGATCAGGAGGAGCCCTGGGGCCCCGTCTGCAGACCCTGAGAGCCAGTGCTCCTCCGTATCTCAGGCAGCTACACAGCCCATGGCCCGGAGGGCACAGATCTGTCCTCAGAGTCCCACGTGCCTGGGGACAGCAGGGGGAAACTGAGTCACACTTCCCAAAGGGGTGAAAAGACTCGGAGCAGGGAACCCTTGACACAGCTTCATGAACCAGAAGGCCCCTCCGGATGGCTGGAAGGCGTTTCCTCAGTAGGCCAGGGACTGACCAGGGCGGCCACAGCTCTGGGTCAGAACCGGTTCCCTGGCTACCAGAATGGGGTACTGGGGGCACTCAGAGAAACGGGCTCGATTCTAGGCCTGTTAACGCCTGGCTGAGGAAGTGGGCTGTGGGGGGCGACCTCACACCTGCTCTCTAATCCGTTCTTCCCCCACCCGGAGGCCCTGGAGCAGGCAGCAGGGGCTGGGGGCTGTCGGGACAGCACAGCCGGGCAGGCGCCCGCTGCGAGCCGAGTCTGTCCGGGTTCTGTCCCGGCACCACACAGGATTCCTGGAGCCTGGCCAGGAGGGAGCCCGAGTGCAGAGCCGGGAGTCAGCCCCGAGCAGCTCCGGGCGGGGCCCCCAACAAAACCAAAGAACCAAGCAAAAAGAACAACAGCAAAGAAACACTAGGACGGACGACCCAGGGGTCTTCTGCAGAGAAAAACAAACCCACGAAAAACAATTCCGAGAGCGCGGAGAGAAAGCAGAGAAAGGAATTGAATTTGGGCTGACTCCGCCGTCCTCGGTGCCTGCGAATAGAGACGCTGTTCGCTGGGTTACAGCAGTCGTTTCTACAGTTGTTCTTCGCAAAGGTCAAAAAAAATTCCATTTCCCCTGGTTGCCTTCCACGCACAGAAGCAAGCCCCAGATGTGTCTATTTAGCCTCCTGCCGGGACGGCGTGGCGTGGGGAAAGCCGCCCGAGACCGGGCCCCTGGAGAAACAAGCGTTCTGGCAGCTCAAGTGGGTCCAGTGCGGGCACTTTGATGAGATTTACCTGAACCTGCCCTGAGAAACAGCCTTTCCAGGGTCGGGGCAGTAGGACGGCTGGTGCGGTGCTTGTGGTGGCCGTGGCTGGGCTGGGTGGACCCCAGCACCACACAACCACGTGTGTTCCGCTAAGCCCCATCAGGAGAGACCCCCGGACAGTCAGAGCAAGCCCTGAGCACCACCAGGTGTGGCCCAGAAGCCAACCACGCAAGAAAAAGTAAAATAAAAAAAGAATGAAAGGAGTTTATCTCTCCCTCTCTCCCCCCACCCCCCAAGACACAGACACACAGACACGCGCACACACGCACACATATGCATGCACACACACTTTCAGACACAAACACGGACACATGCACACACGCACACACATTCTCAGACACACACACACGCACACATGCACATACACATACATGCACACACATGCATACACACATACACACTCTCACACACACATACACACACACTCACTCTCAGACACACACATGCACACACATACTCAGAGACACACAGACACGCACACTCTCAGACACACCACGTACACACACTCAGACAAACACATGCACACACACATACGCACACACACACTCTCTCTCTTGAAATGCCGCCCTTGCCTGCACCTCCCAATTCTCACTGCCTGTCGCTGTGTGGGTTCTGTGTGTCCCCCATAAAACCAGGCTCTGAACTCGCAGGTGACAGGCAGGTCTCTCAGGTCCCCCAGGAGCCAGGCCCTCACCTGCTAAGTATCACCACAGCAATAAAACACGGCTTGGGGACCTGAGCCCAGCAGCCCCCAGCTCTGCAGCTCTGGGCGAGGCCAGGCCCTTCGGGGCTGGAGGGAATCGGTCGGCCTGAGCAGTGGAGACACCCCAAGCTCTCCAGGGTCGGGTTTGGCTCCCTCCTTGCTGTGGCGGGAAAGCCCCAAGCCGGCCAGCACAGGGATGTACGGAGCCAGGGCACACACCTCACCGGGACTCAGAGTCTGGCGTGTACCTGCTCCTTCCCCTCACTCCCCTGCAGTGGGCACTACAAGCTGGCCATCTGCCAGGGAAGCCCGTTCCCAGCATGGCCGAGCATGACTCCCGCATCCCCATCTGCCCCAGGCCGGTCCTGACCTGGATAACCCTTCCCAAGGAGGACAGCCCTGGGAGCACGGCCACTGAGAGCACTGGATTCAGAGCAGTGCACAGTGGTGTAACTGGAAACGAGCTGGGGGGGTGGAGTACCAGAGCCTGCAAATCAGAGCTGGCGGCTGTTGGGAGGATGCAACCGCTCTCTCTCCTGCTGGGGGAAATCCCTTCACCCTACCCCCTGCCAAGGGTCCTCACGCACACAAAGCCGAGGGCTGGAGAATCACCCCCACCTAGTGCCACGCCGGCTACGGCGTCGCCCGCGTAGCATAAAGCTTGATGGGCAGGAGGAGCCACGGTCAGCTTCCCCCTAA
>JAOXYA010105741.1:0-10757 GCA_028565675.1 Sorex palustris | reverse complement strand
AGTGATATCCTATAGAATGTCTTAATGGCTCCTGCCAAAATAGAACAATCTTCACACTGTTTCCTATATGAACACTTCTTTGTAAGCATGTTCAGCAGTTCTTCATAACAGACAATATGAAATATATTATTTTGGCTCTGTTTTGGGACAGGATTTGGAGCTTGGGATGGAAACATCCTGAATTTGGTTGTGGGAAGGTGTAATGGTGGTGGGATGGGTTTTTGAATATTAAATGTAATCAAATATTGTGAACTAACTTATAAAATAAAAAAAATTTTTAAGTTTGGGTCTAGTGATTTCATCATTGTTGAGTCTGTGGTCTCTGTATTTCTTCTATCATTCCTTAATGCCACCATTGTACCAGAATCCTCTTTTTTTTCCATTTCAGATAAGAGCCATTTTATTTATTTATTTATTTATTTTATTAGTGAAACACCATGAGGTACAGTTATAGACTTATTCTTGACCCCTGCTTTTGTTGCTTCTCATCTATCTCTTCTCCCCTTCCTCTTTACTCTATTTCTTTCTTTCTCTTTCCTATACTCTGGGGCCAAATGGTGCTCTCTGTCATTTATATGTGTTATTTAGAGTAACTGGGTAAAGAAATGCAATGGTTGAAAGGTCAGGAGGCTTACCTAGATCACCCTTAGCCCCAGAGTATTGTGTATTCTTCGGATCACTAAAAACGTGGCTCATTGTTACGCAGAGATTCTGGGAGAGCAGAACTACAGTAGAAGGTTCCAGAATGAGTCTGGTCATGACTATTATCAAACAGAACCACCTAAGGAATACCTCCTCCCCACGCCTTACATGACTGTTAGCCATATTTAAAATAACCAAGGGAACCATAATTACTGTACATTTTAACTTAATTACCTAAAGTCTGGGGCTGGAGCCATAGTACAGCGGGTAGGGCATTTGCCTTGCACGTGGCCAACCCAGGTTTGATTCCTTCACCCTTCTCAGAGAGCCCGGCAAGCTACCAAGAGTATCACACCTGCACAGCAGAGCCTGGTAAGCTCCTCGTGGTGTATTCAATATGCCAAAAACAGTAACAACAAATCTCACAATGGAGACGTTACTGGTGCCCGCTCAAGCAAATTGATGAACAACGGGAGGACAGTGCTATAGTGCTACCTAAATTCTGAAAATTAAAACTGTAGCAGCGAGACCAGGCTGAGTCAAAATTTAAGAGATAAGTAGGTATGCCCTGAGAGTCTCTAAATATTATCCAAGATCAGCCACATTCTTCTGTGTTTTACTTATAAAACAAAGACATTAAATTTTGGATTAAAAATAATTGTCACAGCTTAGATTAATAATTATTGTTTGAATGTACCAAGCTATTGTGCCCTAACACCACCAAAGTGCCCAGTACTCTCCACCAATGTCTTAATAATACTTCTAGTCCACCTTTTCATTCAACTTCCCAATGCTTGGTAATCTGAGTTTTATAATCCCAGGCCAAGCACTTGTCATAGGTCAATGCTGTCTATTTTTTTGCTTTGTATCTCCACATACCACAGATGAGTGAGATCATTGTATTTTTCCTTCCTGCCTCCAACTTATTTCACTTAACATGATACTCTCCAGTTCCATCCATGTGGCAGTGAACTACATGATTTCTTTCCTTTTTTACAGTTTTATCATGCTTCATTGACTGTACATATCACAACTTCTTTTATTTTATTTTTTTTTTAGTGAAACACCATGAGGTACAGTTGTAGACTTACAAATTTTTGTGCTTGGGTTTCCATTGTATAATGATAGAGTACCCATCCCTCCACCAGTGCCCATTTTCCACCACCACTGATCCCAGTACCCCTCCTACCCCCTCTTATGCCCCCCATCCCACTCTGCCTCTGTGGCATGGCACTCCCTTTTGTTCTCTCTCTTCTTTTGGGTGCTGTGGCCTGCAAAAGAGGCATCAAGTGACAACATGTTCGATCTAGAGTCTAGTCTCAGCATGCTTCTCCCATCCTGGGGAGATCCTTCTAATAACCCCCATTTGGTGCTCCCTTCTACATCTGAGCTGCCTTTACCCCTAGAGTGTGAAGCTGGTCTCCAAGCCATGGAGTAAACCCCCTGGTATTTATCTCGGCTATTCTTGGGTGTTAGTCTTCTATTTTGTTACTTTATATTCCCCAGATGAATGCAGTCTTTCTATGTCTATCCCTCTCTGACTCATTTCGCTTAGCATGATACTTTCCATATAGTACCACTTGTACGTAAATTTCATGACTTCATCCTTTCTGACAGCTACATAGTATTCCATTGTGTAGATGTACCAGAGCTTCTTTAACCAGTCATCTGTTCTTGGGCACTCAGGTTTTTTCCAGATTCTAGCCATTGTAAACAGTGCTGCAATGAACAGACAACTGCAGATGTCGCTTCGACTATACTTTTTTGCCTCTCTGGGGTATATTCCCAGGAGTGGAATTGCTGGGTCAAATGGGAGCTCAATTTCTAGTTTTTTGAGAATTGTCCCTACTGCTTTCCAGAAGGGCTGAACCAGTCGGCATTCCCACCAGCAGTGAAGGAGGGTCCCTTTCTCGCCAAATCTGCGCCAGCACTGGTTGCTTTTGTTCTTTTGGATTTGGGCCTGTCTCTGCTGACCACTCATTGTTGACCACTTAACACTGACCACTCACTACTGACTGCTCACTGACTGCTTCCTGGTGGCCCTCCTACCCACTGCTGACCACTCCTGCTCACTGCTGACCATTCACTACTCACCACTTACTGCAAACTGGTCATCCTGACCACTCACTGCTGACCGATGACCTCTCTACACTGTCCCTGAGCTTCACCTGGCTCTCCCCCATGCAGCCTGACCCAGCTGGGCAAAAACAACGGACTTTCTGGCTGTGCTGGCCCTGGTGACCAGCCTGCTGGGTGTTGGTGACCATCCAGCGCTCGAAGTCACGCAGGTTCACCATGAATCCCAAGTATCTCGGAGAGCAAAGCCTTCTCAGGGGACCCCCACACCCCGAAGCCTGTTCGGATTCTGACTCCCTGCCTCATTGCTCTCCGTGAGACTGGCTGAGGGACCCAGAGGCAGGAAGTGTTCGTGTCCTGACAGGAGAGAGATGTGCACTTGTTCAGTGCCACAGTTCTCTACAGGGAGAGGGGGGAGCGGAAGAACCTTGGGGCGGGTCACAGTGGGACTGGGGAACAGTCACAGCACCGTTCTAAAGCCCAGAGACAGCTAGGGCTGGAGCACGACCTGAAGCCGGGTGGCTTCTCTGCTCACGGGGACAAGCCCTCACAGTTACACCTGAAAGTCAGTGACTGTCTGGAGTGACCCCAAAGCCATTACCCCTGGCAGTCTGTGGGTGGAGAGCACAGCCCCCAGGCTCACCTCTCAGGCTTCCTGTCCTCCCTTCCTGCTGAGACCCGCCCACGAGTGCCCTGCTCTGTCTTCCCGGAGCACAGACAAGCCCTGATGCCTGCTTTCCCCTCCCACCGCAGTGCAGGGGGGTGTCGACTGGTATGGGCTTACCAAAGGGAATGCAGGGGCTGGAGCGACTGAACAGTGGGTCGGGCGCTGGCCTTGCACACGACCGACCTTGGTTTAATCCCGGGCATCACATAGGGATCTCCGAGCCCCACCAGGAGTGATCCCGGAGCACAGAGCCTGGACTAAGCCCTGAGCACCCCCAAGCAAAAACAAAACCAAAAAGGGAAAAGTAGATCTTAAAGAGACAGGGAGCTGAATGCAGCCGGAGATCCCAGGCTGGGTCCTGAAACAGAACATCGGCGGTCACGGGGGCTGTGTCTGCAGCTGACGGGATGGGAATTTCCACATCACAGCAGCCAGAGTGGTGATGTTGGGTTGTCACATAGAAGCTGCAGAAAGTTGGCTGGGGACTTTGCACCTTCCTTACCACTCTCCTGAGAACCTAGTGTCTGTTCAAGCCTTGAAGTCAATATTTTTCTTTTTTCTTTCTTTTTTTTTCTTTTTGGGTCATACCCAATGATGCACAGGGGTTACTCCTGGCTCTATACTCAGTAATCACTCCTGGTGCCGCTTGGGGGACCATATGGGATGCCAGGGATCGAACCTGGGTCAGCTGCGTGCAAGGCAATCGCCCTACCCGCTGTACTGTCGCTCTGGCCCAACTTTTTTTTAAAGGTGAAGGACAGGACAGTGAACCGACAGACAAGTCAGAATATTCCAGCACCAACAGGTTTACAGGGCTTAGGAATCTGATCCCTTAGTCTCTCCCAGGGTACCCCTGAGCCCCAAACTTCAGGATCAAGATTATCCTGATCAATCTCGCCATGAGGGCTTGGCCACTTCCCATCCTCACTCTGGCTCTGGAAGGTTCCTTTCTTCCATCGAGGAGCTCTCAAACCCACGTACCCGGGCCAGCTGCAAACACTGCCCAGTGGACCTCCCCACCTTTTCTCTTTCCCTTTCTTGAGCTCCCAGAAGTCCCCCAGTCCCCATACCTGGAGGCTATCAGGCTGATGAGCACACCCTGGCCTCTGCCCCATCCAGAGAGAGAGACCGAAATGCTGGTGGCTCAGGAGCACCCTCTGCACGAGGAAGCAAACATCCCAGGCCGGGTTCCGGGGTCACCTGAAAGCACCTCATAGTCCCTTCCCCGTCTCTCAGGGCAGCGGCACTAGTCTCAGGTCAGGGGCCTGATGAAAGGGCTGAGCCCACCCCCTCTGCTCCCCCTTTACCCCCTCCCACACTCACCCTCCTGCACCCCCTCCCGCACCCATCCCTCCCACACCCACCCCTCCATGCCCACCCACTCCTGCGCCTATCTCCTCCTTCAAACACCCCCTCTGGGAACAGATCTATCATTTGCCCCTGTCAGATTCACCCCCACCCCATCCTCTCCTGATGCCCAGGGGAAATGGCTTTGCCAGAGTTCACCTCTGGCTGGCTGCCAGGACAACTCAGGGTGAGGTGATCTTGCCTGTGGGTGACCCCAGCATGGTCCTCACCGAGCACCCCTGGGTGTGGCCCCCGCCACTCCTAAAGCCTTCCGAGAGCCGCAGCATGACCCCCACCATCCTGTCGCGTGGCACAGCCTGGCGCCTGGCCTTCCGCTGCCTCTCACTGCCCCGTGTTTCCCTCCAGGCAGGAGAAACAGAATTACACCGTGAGACCTAAAATGACTTGTTGGAAACTTCGATTCATCTATCTCTGAATGAGGGTTTTTGTTTTTTTTGGTTTTTGGGTCACACCCAGCGATGCACAGAGGTTACTCCTGACTCTGCATTTAGGAATTAACCCTGGCGGTGCTCAGGGGACCATATGGGATGGTGGGAATTGAACCCAGGTCGGCCGCGTGCAAGGCAAATGCCCTATCCGCTGTGCTATTGCTCCAGGCACACTGAATGAATTTTTTAACGTTTTTTTAAAAAAAACCATGAAATCGCTTAGAACTGGCTTTTTAGGTCTTCTGAGCCCCAAGAAAAGGTCCAGAGGAAGGAGCTGCTCCAGTCTCTGCCTGACAGAGCGGGGAACCAGCAGCCTCCACTCTGTCCGGCCCCCCTTGATCCCCCAGCCCCTCTGCCTCCTTGCTCCTAGAAGGCCTATTTGGCCCAGCAGCCCTGGTCTCCTCAGATGCCCGCTGGCTGTGAGGCCGTGGAGGGGTGAGTGTTGGGGCTGAGCCCAGAAGGCGCTGCAGGCAGCGAGATGGCTGAATTGAACAGCCCCTGTGAGTCGTACCCACCTACCTCCCCGGCCTGGCATCCCCGTGTCCTGCGGGGCCGACTGTCACCACGAAGCTGGGTTACTGGTTAGCGCCTCCGGGCCTGCTCTTCTCAGCTTTGGTGGCCTGGTGACCAGAGACGGGGCCTCCTGTCGCCCAGGCTGGAGCTGCTGCCCATTGAGAGTCGGTTGCCGGCCAGGGTTGCCGTGCCCTTCCCTGCCCACAGACTGCCAGCTGCCTTGTGCTACTGAGATGGAAGTTCTTGTTGGGGTAAAATCCGTTTCCTTGGGGAGGAGCTGGAGGGCTTACCTCCATGACTTCTCTTCCTGACTGAGCCTCAGCGGCCAGGGACTCCGATCCTGGAAGCCTTTTCTTCCCCCAAAGGAAGATGGGGGGGGTCCAGTCTTCATTCTTGTTGTCTCCCACTGTGAGCACACCCAGGCAGGGAGAACTCGGCATCAGGACGTGCCCTCAGCGCCTGGGCTGGAACTGTTGAGTTTTTTTGGTTTTGGGGGCCACACCCAGCAGTGCTCAAGGGATCACTCCACTCTGCTCAGGAGACCTTCTGTGGTACTGGGGGTTGAACCTGGGTTGACCATGTGCCTTAACCCTGTTCTCTCCCCAGCCTCTTGAGTAGGAGCTTCCTGTTGACTCCCAGAGAGCTAGCATCTGACTGTTCCAGCCTCATTTGACCGAGACTGTGAGAAATGAGATGTTGGCCCCCACCTCAGACAGGAAGTCAGGACTGTGAACACTGGAAAAGAAGGGGTCCGCATGGACTTTCACTCAGGCAGTGTGGAGGAAGAGGACTTGGCCTCCCCCACCCCCGTGTGCTCACACTCCGGGCTCCCGGGGGCCCCACTTCCCACACAGCCTCTCACTTATTCTCACACCCTCCTGGGAGGGCCACATGACTGCCCTATTTTACAAATGAGAAAATTAAGCTCAAAAAGGCTTTTCCACTCAGTGGGATTCCCTAACGGTCCAGTGGTGATTTAGCCGTTGGGGTGTGTGTGTGTGTGTGTGTGTGTGTGTGTGTGTGTGTGGTTTTTGACTTACACCTGGCAGTGCTCAGGGGCTCCTTTATTTAGAGGACTCTCTCAGAGGTGCTCAGGGCACTCTGAGGTCCCAGAGATAGAACCCAGAACCTCTAGCATGTAAAGCACCTGCTCAGCCATCTAAGCTTTCTCTAGCCCTCAAGCCCCCCTTGAACCCAACTCCATGCCCTTTCCACTGTTCGTAGTGTCTTACGGTTGACTGTTACTCTCTGAGATTTAGGAACTTGCCAGGGGTCTGAGTCCCCACTCATTCTGCCTCCGTGATGTGGATCTCCGCGTTGCTGGCGTTCCCCGGGCTGAGCCACTCTGCTGCGGGTTTCCTGGTGCACCCACCGCGTTCTCCCGGCCCTGGGGAGGTTGCACGCTCGCTTCTCTCACATCTATTTTTTCCCTCTTCCCCCTGGTCCTGTCTCTTCTCCTGCGCCTTTGTGTCCCCAGGGCGTTTCTCCACTTTCCCACCTTCCCTCAGCATCCTCTCTGCTCCTGCAGGCTCCGGCAGCCAATCCTGAGCCGCCAGCATCTCGTTGCCAAGCAACAGGCTTCCTACCTGCGCCATTGTGTTAGAATCTCCATGACAACAAGAATTACCCAAAGAGGCGGGGACAAGATGGGGTGGGGGTGATGGGAGGAGATGGTGAGACTGAGTTTCAGGTCATTGGTGCAGATTTGCCACCAATTGGGTTCACTCGGGGTGGGGCGGCCCTCGAGGGTGTCACAAGTAACCCATCCCCAAGCCTCCAAAGCTAAGGGCTGGAAGTATGCTGGCAGGGGACAGGCTGTGAGCCCTGATGCAAGGTCGAGGAGGGGGTGCAGTCTTTGTTTAGGGGCTAACCACACCTGGCCTTGGTGTGCGTCAGGGAGGGGCAGGGGGTGTTTGAGACAAGTCAAGGCGGGGCTTTGCAGGAGGACAGGCAGGGGCGGGGATGGACGGGGCTGGGCTGGGCTCAAAGCGTGCGGGAGAGGATTGGCTGAGTGACAGGCAAGATCTGGAGCTCCACAGGATCCTGTGCAAGGGATGCGGTGGAGATGTGGACCGAGTAGGTCTCTGCTGTCATATTCCCCAGCCTGGAGGAGGCCACAGGACACAGAGATGACCCAGGAATCTGGGGTGTCAGAGGCCCTGCTCTCCCCACTGGTGCCCCAGAGCTAAATGGTAATGGCTCCAGGAAACCCTGGGGGCTGGGGGCTGTGGGTCTCCCCAAGGGGAGAGAGGAAACCTGAGCTGGTCAGGGGCCACACACACAGGGACAGTCGGGACCTCTTGTGGGCATAGCAGGGTCTGCCGGGGCTGTGCTTCCCGATGCAGGATGCAGAGACGCAGAACCCGCGGCCCCGTGCCTGACTCTCAGCAGCACCCGGAGGCCAATCTTAGCCTGGAGGCCAATCTGGCACCTTTTCCAGGGGACTGCCATGAACTTCGGAGGATCTCCTGAGACCAGGAGGTGTCCTGTCCCTGTACTCGTGCCCCTGACCCCGGGCCTTGTCTGCCTCTAAACAGAAGGACAGTGAAGGCCTTGGTCCCCAAATAGCTATGGTCAGAAGGTGTTTCCTAACCCCTGACACCCATTGCTGAGGAGCCTGACCTCTGACCTCTGTGCAGCTTCGCTGCCCGGTGAAAAGGGGCCCAGATCTGCTTCCAGTGGGATCACCCTCAGGGTGTCATGCAGGGCGAGCACACAGACACAGTTATGCCTGTGACACCTCTATAAACTTTTTATTTTTAATTTGTATGTATTAAATACAAATACATACTGAGATACAGTTACAGACTTACAAACTTTCGTGCTTACGTTTCAGTCATACAATGATCGAGTACCCATCCCTCCACCAGTGCCCATTCTTCACCACCAATGTTTCCAGTATCCCTCCTGCCACCCTCACCCCATCCCGCCACCCGCCTCTGTGGCAGGCACATTCCCTTGCACTCTCTCTCTCTCAAGGAGGATTTCTTGAGGGCTTACTCTATGGAGGCACCAGGCTGAGATGGGAGATGGCAGGTGCTCCACCAAGGGCCCTGGGACCAACTGCAGTGCACGAGGATGAGGCAAACAAGGTTCCCTGGGCCATAAGATGTACCAAGGCGGGTACATAAGATATGCAGGCTTGAGAACAGGCTCTCGTGACTTCCCCAGCAAAGACTTGCTCCGAGTCTCATTTGTTCGTTTTGGAGTCACACCTAGTCAGCTTTGGGAGGGACATAGCTACAGGGGGCTACTCCAAGCTCTGGGTTTTAGGGGTCACTCCTGGTGGTGCTCGGGGACCACATGGGAACAGGGAGCAAACCCGGGCCTCTTGTATGCAGAGCATGTGCTCAGTTCATGGAACTGGCTCTTCAAACCCATTTCTTTTCTTTCAGTGTGGGCGGGGGCCCACTCCGCAGTGTAAGGACTCAATCCTGACTCTGTGCTCAGGGATCATTCCTGGTGGGGCTCAGGGGACCATAGGAGGTGCCTAGAATTGACCCCAGGTTGGGGCATGTGCAAGCAAGCTTCCTACCCACTGTATCATTGTTCGGTCCCCAGAGTCAACTTTTCTTAACATAAAAAGTAAGAGAAGCTGGAACTGTAGAGAGAGTACAGTGGGTAGGGGCTTGCCCTGTACACAGCCAACTTGGGCTTGATCCCCATACCCCAGATGGTCCCCCAGACCCCACGAGGAGTGATCCCTGAGCACAGAGCCAGGACTAAGTCTTGAGCACACTGGCTGTGGCCCCAAACAAGCAAATAAATAAACAAAAGAATAAAATCAGGGCCCCCTGGAACCACCCAAAGCCCAACATGGGGTGTGGAATTCTTTCTCTCAACACTTTTTTATTTCCTAATTAAAACTAGGAAATTTCCTAATTTATTTCCTAATTAAAACTAGTAAAAATTTACTTTCACTGGGGCTGGAGCGATAGCACAGAGGGTAGGGCGTTTGCCTTGCACGCAGCCAACCCGGGTTCGATTCCAGCATCCCATATGGTCCCCTGAGCACCGCCAGGAGTGATTCCTTAGTGCATGAGCCAGGAGTGACCCCTGTGCATTGCCAGGTGTGACCCAAAAAGCAAAAAAAAAAATAATAATAAATTTACTTTCCCTGTCAAAAGAATTAAAACTGCACGACTAATATCAGAGGCACACCCACAGTCATTCCTAAAGCAACTGATCAAAAAGTACAGGAATTAATAAACGAACAGCAATAGCTTTCCTCCTCTTTTTCCTTGTTTTTGTTTACTTACACCTTTCAGACTCTCTCTAGTCCCACCTCTCACTTTTCTTTTCTTTTCTTTTCTTTTTTTACATTTCTCACTTTTTATGAGCAAACTTTCACTGCTCTTACAGAAAGAGGAAGATCCTGGTAGTATCTATAGCAACAGTAGCTTCGCACTTGACAGGTTTGCAGAAATGGACCCAGGGGGCCAGAGTGTTAGTACAGCACTCAGGGCATTTGCCTTGCCTGCAGCCAACCTGGGTTCGATCCCCGAAACCCCATGTGGTCCCCTGAGCTTGCCAAAAGTAATTCCTGAGTACAGAGCCAGGAGTAAACCATGAGCACAGCCAGGTGTGGCCCCAAAATAAATCAAAAGGACTCAGTACCCAGAATTCCTGATTATTATCAGGTTACAATCACACAAAAGACATTCATTTATCCATGTCAGTGAAAGTGCAAAGTCCCCACCCAGCACACGCCTGGCATCATTCACAAAATTAGCTGGCCAATTTTTTTTATCATATATAGAAAAATTTTATCTTATAAATCATTAATATATAATATATACAACCATAAATATATGTGAGTTACATAGAACACAAATCAAATATATACGTATTATGTAACACGAAGCTCTCGATGTGTGTGCGCACATATGCGTGTGTGTTTGTGTGTGTGTGTGTGTGTGTGTCTCACATCTGGAGCATGCTGTCTACCAGAGCTACATCCCCAGCCATGCACTCATGCACTCTGACATTTTTTTTTTTTTTGCTTTTTGGGTCACACCCGGCAATGCTCAGGGGTTACTCCTGGCTCATGCACTCAGAAATTG